>MU109212.1:0-18076 GCA_012274485.2 Sinapis alba | reverse complement strand
TGAAGAAGACTACGGAGACAAAAGAGGAGACCACAGCTCCGCTGGTTTTCTGACAGAAGTCTTCAAACTGTTGGCAAATGGGGAGCCAGTTCGTGTTCTGGTTCCCATTGTGTGCTAGATACGCTATCGCCGCTGCAGATGATGCAGCCGCCATGTTAAACGCCATTGCCGCCTGATTTCATCATACATAAACTTTAAGATATTAGTAAGTCATTAGAGGCTTAGCAATATTGGTTATATATAAGATAACAAAACAGTGAATAGGTTTGAGTATGTACAGTGTCTAGAACGAGCAAGAGGAGTCTTGGGGCTGTGGCAAGAGGGCGAACGATAGTCACGACGGAGAAAGGAAGAGATAGGACGAGATATCCTGAGATCATGGACATGGCAATCACAAAGAATCTGAAAACAACACATGAGATTATTAGGTGACTTGCGTCACAAGGTAAACAATATAACACATCAGTGAAACTCTTTAACTGGAAAGTTGGTAGATCGTCGTAGCCAGCTTCGAACTGTAAGAACTGTGTAAAGAAGGGAAGTGTCTCGTCGCTTGTAAACATCGTTCCAGCGGCCACTGAAGCTGCAATAATGGCAGCTAAACGTAGGAGGAAGTCAAAGATTGAGAGACCTCTCTTGTATCCACCTGAGTCACTAGTAGTGTGGTCTCTTGTCACACCGATTAAAGGAGCTGATCCTTTCATGGCTGAGCTGGATTCCGCAGGAACATCAATGATGGTAGCTTCGTTCTTCATCTTTCTTGAGAGAGTTATTATTAGTGTTTTGTGTTGCTTTGAGGAGGAGAATCAGTAGACAGTTTGATGGTTTGGTGATGAATAAAAGTAAAGAGCTTAGTGCTTTTTTATAGTACTTATATGGTTTTGGTGGGGATCAATGGAGCAGACGAAGTGGGGATTCAAGAGTAGTTGCTTGCTTCCTACTCTCTATACACTTATTAATTAGAGAGATATGGAGTTGGCAAGCTTAGGTGTATATAATAATACAAGTCAAAAGTTTGTAGACTTTTGACTGAATATACTGTTTTAATAATTTATGATCTTCAGTTATGTCAATGTGGCAACTACTATGCATGATTTTTCAAACTTAACAGATAGCTTAGGCGGTGAAAAGCTTTGGCTATAAAAGTATATTTACTATCATATGGCTCATTACCTAACACATGAAAACAAATTAAACAACCTAAAAAGCCTTAAACCCTATCTGATTCAATAACTTTATCTCTCAAATGAGACGAAAAACTCCAAATCCACTTCCACCTAGACTTACCAAGAATCATTATAAAGGTACACTAAGACTGGATTAGAGAACCAAACAAAAAAAAAGAAAGAAAAAGAGTGATTTTACAAAACTTCTATTACAACACAGGCAGTAATCTACAAGTCTAGTTCCTATAGTCTTGGAAGTAAAAAGGCATGAAGATCTCATGGACTGACTTCTCATGGACTGACTCTCTTTGACTTTAACTAATGGACTCCATTCTCTTTGAAAGCTGCGAGGATTGCGTTGGTAAAGTAGAAGGTACAGGAGCAGAACCATTGGCTTTGAGAGGAGTGGCTTCTCCAGTAACGTTGAGTCTTAATGATTCCCAAGTCATTTGAGATTAACGGATCTTCTCTGACCTCTCTTTGTAGCATTTCCATTCTCCACATATTCCGGTATGCGGATTCAATAGCGACAGCAAAGGACGGACCATTACAAACAGGGGATCCAGCCATTGGATCCCGGAGAGAGTATTCTCAGTTTTGAAAGAGCGGTCATAGATCAACATATAACTGTTGGAGTAAGCTTGAAGATGAGTTGAGAAGAGAAGCTTATCCTAATACTAATGGGATAAAGGTCTTTAGAGATAAGGATCAAAGTGTTAGAGTAATTACCATTAGGATTAGGATAAGTGATGTGTTATATAAACCAATGTCGTGTTAAGGTCATTGGTAGAGTGTGTCGTGTGATTAAGGGATTGAGAGCCCAAGTTTTGTGAGAGTTTCTTGAGCAATAAGAAAGTGTTAGTTTCTTATTAAATCCTTGAGTTCATAACAAATCGTTTGAGAACAATAATTGGTATCAGAGCTTGAATCCATGGGGGATCTAATTGTGTCGAATACTAAACCTAAGGAAGGAGGATCTTCAATCAAGTGTCCTATCCTTAATACAACAAATTATACAGTATGGGCCATGAGAATGAAGATTTTACTCAAAGTACATGAGGTTTGGGAGATTATTGAAACTGAAGCAATTAATGATAAGAAGAACAATATGGCGATGGCTTTGCTGTTTCAATCAATACCGGAAGCACTTATACTTCAAGTTGGAGAACTTGATACTGCTAAGAAAATATGGGAAGCCATAAAAATTCGTCATGTTGGAGCTGAAAGAGTCAAGGAAGCAAGACTACAAACGTTAATGGCAGATTTTGATCGTCTCTCAATGAAAGAAACCGAAACAATAGATGAGTTTGCAGGAAAACTTGCAGAGATATCATCAAAAGCAGCATCTCTGGGGGAAAATATAGAAGAATCTAAGCTTGTTAAGAAGTTCTTGAAAAGCCTACCACGAAAGAAATATATCCATATTGTGGCTGCCCTGGAACAAGTTTTAGATCTTAAGATGACTGGTTTTGAAGATATTGTTGGTCGTCTAAAAGTATATGAAGAACGAGTCACTGACAAAGAAGAAGCACAAGAAGACCAAAGCAAGCTCATGTATGCAAGCAATGAGACACAGTCAACCCGTAATGAGACACAGACAAATCGTGAATATAACAACGAGTACAGAGGCAGAGGTCGAGGGGGACGTTACTATTATAGGGGAAGAAGTCGCGGAAGATACAATGGAGCTTATAATGGAGCAGCATACAATGGACCAAGAGATGCGAGTAGAATTACTTGCTTCAGGTGTGATAAGGTTGGCCACTTTGTTGCTCACTGTCCGGATAGGTTGCTGAAACTACAAGAAGTTCAAGAAACAGAGCATAATGAGACACAAGAAGCGGATGAACTCATGATGCACGAGGTCGTTTATTTAAATGAAGGAAAGATTGTACCAAGCAATTATGAAGCAAATAACAATGAGGACAATATTTGGTACCTTGATAACGGAGCGAGCAATCATATGAGTGGAGATAAAAGATATTTTTCACACATCGATGATTCTATTACAGGAAAAGTACGTTTTGGCGATGATTCCCGCATTGACATCAGAGGAAAAGGTACAATCGAGTTTACAGACAGAAACGGCGAACCAAGAAGAATAACCGATGTATATTATATCCCAGAGCTGAAAAGCAACATCATAAGTCTCGGACAGGCTACAGAGTCTGGTTGTGATGTAAGAATGAAAGGGGAGGATCTCATAATGCATGATAGAGATGGCAAGTTAATCGCCAAAGCAACAAGGTCTAAGAATAGATTATACAAAGTACGTATGGGGCTGAAAGAAACTGTGTGTTATCTCTCTACAAAAGCAAGTGATTCAAGCAGATGGCACGCGAGGCTAGGACATATCAACCATGACACCATGAAAAATATGATAAAACGTGAACTAGTCACAGGAATACCCAATATTGATATCGAGACAAAGGTATGTGGATCATGTTTTGAGCCAAAAAGTGCACTTGAGCTTATACATGGGGACTTGTGTGGCCCTATTACACCAAACACAAGTGCAGGGAACCGATACATCTTTGTACTCATTGATGACTTCTCAAGATACATGTGGGTAGCGTTGTTAAGAGAGAAAAGCGATGCTCTTAGTAAATTTAAAAGTTTCAAAACACTGGTGGAACATGAAACAAAGCAAAAGATCCAGACGTTTAGGACGGATAGAGGAGGAGAATTTGTGTCTCAGGAGTTCAATGCATATTGCGATGAGTCAGGGATAAAAAGACACCTTACTGCTCCGTATAGTCCTCAGCAGAATGGTGTTGTTGAGCGGCGAAATCGCACACTAATGGAGATGACGAGAAGTATAATGAAGCATATGGCAGTACCAAACTACCTTTGGGGTGAAGCAGTGCGACATTCCACTTATCTCCTAAATCGTATAGCTACAAGAGTGATACGAGACCAAACACCTTATGAAGCTTTGCGATCTAAGAAACCAAATATTGGACACTTAAGGATATTCGGGTGTATAGGATATGCAAAGGTGGAAGCTAAATTCCTAAAGAAGTTGGATGATAGATCACGGATGCTAGTTCATCTTGGAACAGAGCCCGGTTCCAAGGCATATAGAATGTTTGATCCTAAGACACAAAAGGTTGTTGTAAGCAGGGATGTAGTGTTTGACGAAAGCAAAGGTTGGAACTGGAACTCGAAGACAACAGACCAGAGTGGAGCTGGAAACTTTAAAATCTTAACTGGAGTTTTCGGTAATCATGGCATACAAGAAACAGAGCCGGATAAAGGTGAAACAGAGCAAAGGGCAGTAGGTGAAGATCACGAAGTAGTGATACAAGAAGAAGATAATATCGAAAGTGAAGATGATCTTGAGGAAGAAATAAACGAACAGGAACAAGCGGGTCTAAGAAGATCGACTAGACTCATCATCAAGCCAAAGTATCTAGAAGATTATGAGTTGTTTCTGCTGGAGGAAGAAGGAGAGCGATTACTTATGTGTTTAAACAATGAACCAGTGAACTTTGATGAAGCTAAGAGATACAAGGAATGGCTTGATGCGTGTGAAGCAGAGATAGAGTCGATAACGAAACTTGATTCATGGGAACTCGTGGAACCCCCTCCAGGAACAAAACCAATAGGTTTAAAATGGGTGTTCAAGATCAAAAGGAACTCGGATGGAAGCGTTAACAAGTACAAGTCCCGTCTTGTTGCCAAGGGATATGTCCAGAGATATGGGATAGATTACGAAGAAGTTTTTGCTCCTGTAGCTAGAATCGAGACCATACGCTTACTTATAAATCTTGCAGCCACCAACGGATGGGAAATACATCACCTTGATGTAAAAACTGCGTTTCTATACGGGGAACTAAAAGAGACTGTTTATGTTATGCAACCAGAAGGTTTCGAAATAAAAGGCAGCGAGCAGAAGGTCTACAAGCTGAAAAAGGCTTTGTACGGATTGAAACAAGCACCTAGAGCTTGGAATGATAAACTTAACAGTATTCTACTTGGTTTCAAGTTCACAAGATGTCATAAGGAGCCATCAGTATACAGAAAAGAGATAGGAGGAAAGCTTTTGATCGTGGCTGTATACGTTGACGATCTCTTCGTCACAGGAACATGTATGAGGACGATTGTTGAGTTTAAAGGGGAGATGGCAAGCCAGTTTGAGATGAGTGACCTCGGGAAACTGACATATTACCTTGGGATTGAGGTAACACAACACGATAAAGGAATAACTCTAAACCAAAATCGATATGCACTGAAGATTTTAGAAGAAGCAGGCATGAAGGAATGTAATCCTGTACACATTCCTATGGAATCTGGTCTTAAGTTAGCAAAAGCTGAAAAAGAGAAGGAGATAGATGCGACAGGTTATAGAAAGATCATTGGGTGTTTCCGTTACCTTCTGCATACACGGCCTGATCTATCATATTGCGTAGGCGTTCTGAGTAGATATATGGCAAGTCCAAGAGTGTCACATGGTGCAGCAATCAAGCAATGTTTAAGATACTTAAGAGGAACTACTTCTTTCGGTATTACTTTCGAGAGATCATGAAATCAAGCAACAAGACTGATAGGTTATAGTGACTCGAGTCACAATGTGGATCCTGATGATGGTAGAAGTACAACGGGACACATTTTCTATCTAGGAAACAGTCCAATCACATGGTGTTCTCAGAAACAGGATACAGTAGCACTATCCTCTTGCGAAGCCGAGTTTATGGCAGGTACCGAAGCAGCAAGACAAGCCATTTGGCTCTCGGACTTACTGCAAGAAATCGTTGGAGCTTCATACAAGAAAACACTTATACGGATTGACAACAGATCGGCAATAGCTCTTACCAAAAACCCGGTGTTCCATGGGCGTAGTAAACATATTCATACGAGGTACCACTTTATAAGAGAGTGTGTTGAGAAGGGACTAATGGAGGTTGAGCACATACCCGGAAGTGAACAGAAGGCAGACATATTGACTAAAGCTCTTGGGAGGATCAAGTACAAAGAGATGCGAGAGCTCATAGGCGTACATGACGTGAAAGACAAGAACTCCAAGCTTAAAGGGGAGAATGTTGGAGTAAGCTTGAAGATGAGTTGAGAAGAGAAGCTTATCCTAATACTAATGGGATAAAGGTCTTTAGAGATAAGGATCAAAGTGTTAGAGTAATTACCATTAGGATTAGGATAAGTGATGTGTTATATAAACCAATGTCGTGTTAAGGTCATTGGTAGAGTGTGTCGTGTGATTAAGGGATTGAGAGCCCAAGTTTTGTGAGAGTTTCTTGAGCAATAAGAAAGTGTTAGTTTCTTATTAAATCCTTGAGTTCATAACAAATCGTTTGAGAACAATAATAACTGCACATACTCATACTCATTTTTAGCAACCAGGTGTCCTAAACCTCAATAAAAAGACAGGGATGTCCCGAGTAAGAAGCAGTTTTGCCAAGAAACCAAACATTACCGAGAGCTTACCAACGTTACTGAGAAGACTGACACCAACATTATGAGCATGTACTGAACCAGCCATTGTAACACATGGAACTCCTATGTATAGAGAGATTCACAGGCAGTGGTAGTTCCAGCATAAGGGAATGTCATAGATAAATAGTGTACGTGAAACACCAATATATAGAATTAAAGAGGAAATCAGGGATAAATAGTTTGTTATAACTGAAAATAAAGGGAAATTTCACTTTTACATTTCCACAATTCATGTTTACCTTCATTAATGAAGACATTTTTATAAATACTTTCTTCATTAAAGATTCAAAATATTTTTATATTCTTGATTTATAGAAATATAAATATAAATAATTACTAAAATAAATAATAATTTTATAGTTTTCGATGTTTTCAAATTCAAAATTTTTATAACTTTTTCCATTTTTTAAAAATAATCTTTTCAATTTTCTTTTTCTTTTTCAAAATTTAAAATTATTTTTGAACTATTTTTATTTTTTTCTAAAATAAATAAATATTTATTTATATATTTATTAAAATTCTAAGTCACACCTTCCAAAATTTCACTTTTCAAATCTAAACTCCCTTTACCTCTTTAAAAATGTTTTTAAAAAAAAAAAAAATTAAGTATTAGTTATATATTTATTAAAATCCTAAATTTCACTTTCCAAAATTTTACCTTTCAAATCCAGTTATAAGTCTAGATTAAAAATGGTATTAGGAATGTTGTAGATGTAAAAGTGGATGTTGATACAATACTGAAGTTCCTAGGAGGCTAAAGAATTGGTCTTCCACAGTACCCACTTTATCTTTTCTCCTACCTTCGTCACTTTACAGGCCCCGGCAAGTCGATCTCCGTTACTCAGAACCTTTCAGTCCCAGACTCCCAGACATGGCAATGACTATCAAAAGTAATCATGTCCCGGACAAACCGGTTCAGTTAACCAAAGTCGCATGCCCAATTACAATGCTCTGTAACCAAAGTCAAAAAGGCCTGTTTACTTTTGCGAATGAGAACACTTTTTACTCGATCCAAAAACGGCCCATGGGCCAAACATAATTATAGTAGAAGCATAATTTCAGTAGGACTCTCTCCCTATATAATTTCAGTAGAAGCATAATTTCACAAAGGGTCTAGCCGTCATCTAGGTTTCATCTTTAGGGTTTTCCAATTCATTTGGTCGTAATATTTTTGAATCGTTTGGTTTTTTTTTCTTCTTCTTCTGTTTGATTCTGAATACGGCGAGGATGATGATTCAATTAGATGTGCGAATGGAGTTTCTCCATGTTGAGCTTAAAAACTTAATTTGGCAATTATTAATCTGACTTCGCCGTCATCTTTCTTTTTTGCTTTTCGTATTTAGATTCTTACTGGAAACCAGAGGAATGGTTTGTGAATGATGATTCAATTAGATGTGCGAATGGTTTCATTATGAGCTCAAAAACTCTATTTGGCATTTTTCCTGACATTGCCATTCCTCCAAACTAAATCCAAGCTTTTTTTTTTTGCCATCAGTTTTTGTTTTTAATCCTGTTGTGTTTTTGTTTTTGTCAAATGGCTGATGGTGATGGTAATTGTTTTAAAAAACGTCTTTAGGGTATTTTTCCACATGATGAGAAAAAGCATCAGTCCGGTTAATGTGATTTCGTAGAAACCACTGTAAATTTTGTGGAGATATAAATTATAGATAAATATTAACCATGTTGATTGGATAAACGACTAATGTGTTCTCTCTCAACAATTAAAACGATTTAATCGCGTGATACAGAGATTTGATATAAAGATGATGATTAACGTTTCGCCAAATAAACACATTTAACCAATGATGTAAAATGAGGTAAGAGCATATGTCTATTGTTTTTTTTAGCGAAATTAAAAAACCCATTTTTAATTTTAACAAAGAAAAAATTAACCGGTTCTTAAATTTTTATTTATTCAAAATGTTAACTTGTAAATAAATATTAGCCCATAGCAAAACTATTTATTAGTCCAGTATTTATTTGAGATGGAGAATTGGCCCATAACAGAAGAAATATAATTTGATTAATTGAACATGTATTTAAGACTTAAAACAATCTTTGGACTTGCTTGGCCCAGAACGCTATATGCTAGTACCAAATTAGGATAAAACTATCCACTATAAAAAAGATAAAAATTATAAGAGATAATAGAATCAAGCAAAACACTAGACATAAATGATGATTAACTTGATGTTGAAAAAAAAAAGAAATGATGATTAACATAAATCTGAAAAGCATTCAGTTACAAAATATAAATGCAGTATTATGGTAAATAAGGGCTGTTTATTGCTATTAAGAAACAAGAAAAATAAAATGCTGACAGGAACTATAAAACCAAACTATAGATAAAATTTTACTTAATGCCAATTAAGACAGATAACCTCCAAAAAAAAGACAGATAACCTCGTATAGTGGAAAATAAAACTTTACCAATATTAACCACATTTACTGTAATGGTATTCGAAGGAATACTACTAAAAAGAACAAGGAAAATAAAGAAATTGCTGACCGAAATTATAAGAATATATATATATATATATATATATATATCCAGTTATAGAATAGATTTTCATAGAATAAAATGATTTAATACCAATTAAGACTTGAACCTCGTAAATTAATTGAAAAGACTTAATTAACCATAGAAACACATTTTAAGAAGGAATCTCTAACACTTTCCCTCATCCACCGTCGGATTCTAAGTTTCCTCATCTAACGGCTAAAAATCCAAACCATTAAAAATTTGACCGTTGGAGAATTTCGCTTTAGAGCGTCTCGTCTCCTCTCCTCTCCCATAAGAAGCATTCTCAATCTCCTTCTCAATCTCCTTCCTCTACATCGAATAATCAAACAAACAAAAAGAAAGAAAGAAAGAAACTAGGGTTTACGAAAAACACAACTTGAAAAAAAACTAACGACGATCATGGCGACAAGACGAGTTATTCCTCAACAAGTTCGAGGTTTGTTCCACTCATCAATCTGATTCCGTTTTCAATCTTGGAACATCAATCTAATACCCTTTTCCATTAACCCTATAGGTTCGTCATAATAATTATCTTCTTTTTTTTTTGAATAAAACAGGAGGTGATCCCGTCGCGGAAGAAAAGAACCGTCGCGCACTTGGCGACATCGGAAACATCGCTTCTCTTCCCGGAGTCGAAGAAGCAGGAAAGCTTAATCGCCCCTTGACCCGTAACTTCCGTACCCAGTTACTAGAAAACGCGACCAAAAAGGTTTTCTTCTTTTCAAATCTTGTTTTATATGAAGACAACCCTATGATTCATGAATCTGATGTGTCTCTTTTGTCTTACTAAACAACAGCAAATCAATGTGGTCAAGGCTCAGGTTATACACAAGAAACCAGAAGCTGTTCAAAAGCAAGCAAGAGGAGCTGTTGTTGTTAAGCCTCCTCCTCCTCCTCATGAAGTGATTGTGATCAGTCCCGATACAAACGAGGTTGCTAAAGCTAAACACGATGCTTCGTCCAAGAAGAAAGTTACTTACTCTTCCGTTCTCAATGCTCGTAGCAAGGTTTGAGTTTCTTTGATTTTCAAAATCCACATTTGAATATATGCTTTTGTGATTGATTGGTTGGTTACATACTTGACTAGGCTGCTGCTTCCAAGACTCTTGATATTGATTCTGCGGATAAAGACAATGACCTTGCTGCTGTGGAGTATGTCGAGGACATGTACGCTTTCTACAAAGAAGTTGAGGTAAGACCCTTTTATTCCAACATGCCTATGGATAAGTTTTGTGAATGTTTCTTGAAGTTTCCTTCTCTGTTGCAGAACGAGAGTAAGCCTCAGATGTATATGCAGACACAGCCTGAGATTAATGAGAAGATGAGATCAATTCTTATAGACTGGCTTGTAGACGTTCATGTCAAGTTTGATCTGTCCCCTGAGACGCTTTACCTCACCATCAGCATTATTGATCGTTTCCTGTCTCTGAAAACTGTTCCGAGAAGAGAGTTACAGCTTCTTGGTGTTAGTGCTTTGCTCATTGCCTCCAAATACGAAGAGATCTGGCCTCCTCAGGTATGTATATCATAATGTTTACAAGATTATTATCTATTAGAGCTGATGATCATGGGTTCTGTCTGTGGTGAGAACAGGTCAATGATTTGGTATATGTCACAGACAACTCCTACCACAGCAAGCAGATTCTAGTGATGGAGAAAACAATTTTGGGAAGTCTGGAGTGGTACCTGACAGTTCCAACACAGTATGTGTTCCTCGCGAGGTTCATCAAAGCTGCGGTTCCTGACCCTGAAATGGAGAACATGGTTCACTTTTTAGCTGAGTTGGGTCTGATGCATTACGACACTTTAAAGTTCTACCCTTCGATGCTGGCTGCTTCAGCAGTATACACTGCGAGATGCTGCTTGAACAAGACCCCAGCGTGGACTGATACTCTCAAATTCCACACTGGCTACTCTCAACAAGAGCTCATGTTAGTGATTTTGTTTACTTCTTCTCTCTATTAAGCTTAGTCCATCATCATCATCATCATGTACTGATTTGTTTGTGTGTAACTTTCAGGGACTGCTCGAAGCTTTTAGCTTACATTCACTCGAGAGTTGGGGAGAGCAAGCTGCGCGCTGTGTTCAAGAAGTATTCGAAAGCTGAAAGATGTGCTGTTGCTCTGATTTCACCAGCCAAGTCTGTTTTGTATTCTTCTGCCTGCTCCTTGAAGAAGACTTGAAAGAACTCAGCGAACTCTGCAAAGTGCTTAATAGATCTATCTCTGATCTTTTTCTTGTGTGTAAAGAAATGTCTTTCCTTTTCTGTTGAGAATGCTAGTGAATTCTGTATTGGAATCGTTTTGGTCTTATATGATTATTTGAAGTGGAATTCTTGATGATATAATATGGTAGAAAGTATATTTTTTTGTTCTTCACTAAATTTGTATCAACGTTGTTCGTTTACTAACAATAAATAAACTTTTAAGACAATGGTTTCTGTTTGACAAAAAAAAAAAAGACAATGGTTTCTTTACAAACACTGTTGCAAATTGTCAAGGAAAGATCACTGTGGTCACTCCATACCATGATAAAACGACGACGTAGTGCTGAGGGTAATTACGTCAATTGTCAGAGGGTCTTCGATGTAACCCTAGTATAAAGGGTACTTGTAGCAGCCCATTGTGTTCTTCCACTGCCAGCTTCCAGAGAACGAGCATCACCCAAAAAGCCATAGGCATTTCATCTCTTCTCATCCATCGGTGAACATGGTAAAAGCTCTTTCTCCCCAGCACATATCTGTTCGTTTTCGTTACTCTGTTAGGAATCGAACTCTCCATTTCTTAGATTTCACATAGGTTTGTCTCCGTCCTAGAGTTCTTAATGTTCTTACCATCCGAGTTGTGCGTTAGTCTTGTCTGATCAATAGTGTGGTGTGTATGGTTTTGTTAGAGTAGATGTGATTGTGTTTGTGTACCGACCAGTGAACAATTTGTTGTTGTGTTTTATAGTCGAGGAGAAAGACGAGAGAGCCCAAGGAGGAAACCGTGACTCTAGGACCTGCTGTTCGTGACGGAGAGCAAGTTTTCGGTGTTGTTCACATCTTTGCTTCTTTCAATGACACTTTCATTGTAAGCTTCGCCTTCCCATAGTGTATAATAATTCTATGCATGTTGTTGATTCATGACGTTGTTGTTAAATTTTATTGCAGCATGTTACTGATCTGTCGGGAAGAGAAACTCTCGTCCGTATCACAGGTACGTATGTTGTCTTAGTTGTTGTTCCTGTTTATGTTTTTTTGAATAAGTTCCTTAGTGTAACAACTAAATCTCACTCAGTTCGTTTAGAAGTCCTTTGTATTTGGTAC
The DNA here is from genome assembly GCA_012274485.2 of Sinapis alba. NCBI lineage: Eukaryota > Viridiplantae > Streptophyta > Magnoliopsida > Brassicales > Brassicaceae > Sinapis > Sinapis alba. The sequence goes on along the minus strand of MU109212.1, from coordinate 5,628 downwards.
ATTAGTATATGTATATGCGAGTTAAATACTCAAATATTTGTTTTTGGGCAGGTGGGATGAAGGTGAAGGCTGACCGTGATGAGTCCTCTCCTTATGCTGCTATGCTTGCAGCTCAAGATGTTGCTCAAAGATGCAAGGTCAGGAACTGTTTAGGATTCATGCTTCTTCTTAATGCTATCAAGATAATATGTTCCTTATCTTAGTATCTTACTAATAATAAATAACTTCTTATGCCATTTATGATAGGAGCTTGGCATTACTGCCATGCACGTGAAGCTCCGTGCCACTGGAGGAAACAAAACCAAGACTCCAGGCCCTGGTGCTCAATCAGCTCTCAGAGCCCTTGCTCGTTCTGGCATGAAGATTGGTCGTATTGGTAAGTAAATCTCTCTCTTGTCCTTTTGATTATCTCCACACAATTGTTCGTTGTGGTTGAGAGGAATCTTTCTTGAATGTAATTGCAGAGGATGTGACTCCGATTCCCACCGACAGTACACGTAGAAAGAGTGGACGAAGAGGAAGAAGACTCTGATTGCTCAATGAGCCTCATCATCGTTCAGTTGTTGTTGTGCCTTTTGATTCGAGTAGTTTTCTTGGGTACACAACATTGAAGTTAGTTTTGTCTTTCAAGTTGCTTCGAAAACATTATAAGCGTATGCATCTTTCTTCAACATTGTAAACTTTTGCATTTCAAGTTTGGGAATGAGAAAAAAGTGACCTTGTGTTATTTGTTATCGCTTTTTTTTTTTGCATTTTCTGTTTTCTTGCTTTCTTTTTACTTCCAACAGCTTCTTCGAATGCCAGTTTGATAATTTATAAAAGAAATGTTAAGCCTGATAGAAGATTATGAATAATCGAAACTCGACCAATTCTGTAACCCACTCTTAAGTTTATGAGAGTGAAATTAAAAAATTTGACTGCTTAATATCTCCATTTGCGCAGTGAGGGTGTTTGGTCTAGTGGTATGATTCTCGCTTCGGGTGCGAGAGGTCCCGAGTTCGATTCTCGGAACACCCCAATTTTATTTATAATTTTTTAATCAGATGAAAGGCTGTTGGGCCTCGAACCAATAACATTGGGCTTTCAAAACGACGCTGTAGAAGATACTGCCATAGGATCTTTTCATCTCTGCAATCGAAGTTACTTCGGAGCTCTGGGAGAAAACCCTAATCTCTCTCCGTCTCCGTCTTCTCCGATTCTGCAAGTATGAGTCGATCAGGCCAGCCTCCGGATCTCAAGAAGTAAGTTCTCTTGATCTAGCTTCCAACTTCTTCTTCTTCGTGTTTCTGATTTTAAACTTCGTTGGTTTGATGTCATGATTCAGGTACATGGACAAAAAACTCCAAAGTAAGTTCGATTTCTTCTTCCACGTTTACTCTTTCTAGAGCATTTCAATTTTACTTAGTCTCTCGCTGAAATTAAAAGCGATATATGTATGGCTTACGTGGTGGTTGTGTATGGATTAAACTTATGTTAAGTGAACCTGTTGGTAATGTATCATTCATAGGACAGTCTCATTAGGCTACTATATGTTTTGTCTGGGTTGCTAATGGCGTTGTTTCGACTTTTGTTATTTAGAATTTTAGTTGTACTTTGGTTCAAGAGAAAGTAAGCTCTTGTCTCATTTTGTTTTTTTTGTCTCGGAATGTAGTTAAGCTTAATGCCAACAGAATGGTAGTTGGAACTCTGCGTGGGTTTGACCAGTTCATGAACCTTGTTGTGGATAACACTCTTGAAGTTAATGGTGATGACAAAACTGACATTGGCATGGTGGTACGTTTCTCTTTCTCTCTTTAGTCATTTAATCTCATTTGTATAATTGTTGTATTTAATTGTTGTATTTCCATAGGTGATAAGAGGAAACAGCATTGTCACTGTTGAAGCTCTTGAACCAGTTGGAAGATCTTAGAGCTTTTTTATTACTTTGCACTACTGCTGTCTGTATTTTGGCTTTGAATCTACTCTCTTTATTAGTAGACTATCTATCAGCATGTATCGAGGATCTTGAAAAGTTTTCTATGATTAATTTTTCCTCTTCTTTGTTCTGAGTATTTCTATGGGACCAGTTGTGAGCCAATCTGATAAGTACATAATAGTCTTGTAAGCGTTGCTACAACTTTTCAACAAAGAACTAACAAAGCAGTCATGGAAGAAAAAACTAATTTTGATTGGGCCTAGTCTAACATATAAATCAAAAGCCTTCTGATGTGGGAATTTGAATTTCAGGTAAGAGTTTTTTGGTAAGCATTGCTACAACTTTCTACAAAAGCGGCCATGGGAACAAATCTACTTTTTATTGGGCCAAGCATCACATAAAGCAAAAGCCTTTTGATTTGGATTTGAATTTTGGGTAAATGAGCTCCAACGGTCATTGCGTTTTGCTTTATTACTTAAACCTTTCTTCTGTAGTGATATGATGATTATGCCCTTTGGCCCCTCTCCTCTGTGTTTATCAAAAGTATGAATAAAAACACACAAAAAAGAGTAAAGGCGAAAAAAGAAATAAGGAGTCGTGAAAGTGGAAGCTGGAAGGTAAGGCATGTGTAACAACACGAAGCCTTGTTGTAAAGCAAATGAGAATGAAATTGATACAACATCTCCAATAAAACACCGTGAAAGTGGAAGGAAGGAATGAATGAAGGCATGTGCTCCCCACGAAGCCTTGTTGTAACTTGTAAGGCAAATGATAATGAAATCATACAACAACACGTAGCATACAACGGAATTTTCGGCATGTGGGAGGTGTTTTCAAGCTTCCTTGAGTTATACACATCTTCTACAGTTCTAGATCAAAGGGTCCGTCTATAAGTTGATGTGCTTTATTGGTAGAAAGTAGATTTTGTATTTGTGTATTGTTTAGAAATTTTTAAACGTTTTGTGGAAGTCACTTACAATTTGATGTGTTTTTGTTTTAGCATTTAGTTTCCAAAAGTAAAATTGATGTATATCCTTGGTTGGGGGATCTCCAGCTCATCATGTAACAAAACATCATTTTAAAACACTTTGGATCTACTACAACTAATCCAAAAAGAACTTACACCAACTTCACTATTCTTTTCCTTTTTCTTTTACACCTTTCTCTTTAATAATGGGTAAGAGGTAAAAGTCTTAGAGATTGCTCCCCTTCTTATAACGGTAACAAAGTAGTTCTTTCGAAAACATAAATTATCTTGATACAACACTCGTGGATAATTGCAAACTTCCAAGTAACCTCACCATGCTATTTCATTTCTTCATAATCTGATTACACATTTACCAATCAACAACAACAATAATCAATTTTAGTATTGAATATAATAGAGGCATTGGTTGTTGCATAGATTACCAAATACATGAGACTGGTCCTAGTGTAGATAACTCTTTTACTATTTTATTCCCAACTGATTCAGATGGAAGATAACTAGTACTCTTTCTGTTTCAGATTAATTATTGTTGTAGAGTAAAATTTTTGTTTTAAAATAAGTATCGTTTCATAATTTTAATGCAAAATTTATTGATTTTTTATTATAATCTATTTTTCTATTGATTGAAATATAGTTAGGTGTATTGATAGTTGTATTTTTATTTTGCAAATATGCAAAATTAAATGTTTTCTTAATATGTATGTCCAAATCTAAGACGACAACTAAAATGAAACGGAAGGAGTAGTAAATTTGTTATTTCACATAAAAACAAAAGTATAGTACCTCAGCTTGATAAAGGTCACAGCATAATACACAATTAATAAAGAGAGACTTAAAAGACAGCTACAACCTTCATCTTCCTCGTTAGCCCTTCTTCAACTTCTCTCACCTAACTTCACCAGTTTCTATCTCTCTCCTCTGTGAACCAAGAAAGAAAGATTGAAGTGATAATTACAACCCACCAACTAAAAAACCCCTTTCTTCAATTCAACTCTACGCGTCGCTTAGCACCCAAAAGTTGTAATTTTTTTAAGCTTCCAATTATTTCCCAACAGCATCATTAATTACCCATTACTAATCCCTCTTTTTAGGTTTTGTCTGAAAATTTCCCTTTAAAGATTGTTTCTTTATTAACCTTTGATTTTGACATCCATCACTGTTCTTCCCCCTGAGAGTACCCATCACTCCAAGATTTGATTTTTATAGGATTATCCTTTGACTAAAGATGGCGAGAGTACTCAAAACGATCCAATCATGTCATCTCCCTTCACCTTCAAGCTCCTCTTCTTCTACATCATGCGGAGGCAATGATGTTAACAGAGACCCACATTCTCTTTTTAACATTTCTTCAGAAGAAGAAGAGAGAAGTGAGAAAGAGGAAGAAAGATTCGAGCTTTCATCTGCATTGGAGATTCTTGTCTCTGCAATAAGAAGGTCTGTGATTGGTGGGTGTGTGGGAGAAGAAGATCTTTGTTCAATGGAGATTGGTGTCCCTTCAGATGTTAGACATGTCGCTCATGTCACCTTTGATCGTTTCCATGGCTTCCTTGGCTTGCCTGTTGAGTTTGAACCTGAAGTCCCCAGACGAGCTCCTAGTGCAAGGTTCGTTTTGTTTTTTTTTATAAAAATGATATTCCTATGCTCAATATATATATATTTTTTTTGTTCCACGAATATAGATTTGCTAGATTTTCAAGGTATTTTTACTAATTAATGTTAATAAGTTGTATATTTTTGAAAAACATTTTGTATTGATTAAATATCATTGGTTGTTATTTTTAAAAAATTATATAGTAAAAATAAACAATAATTTTTTTTTCTTGGGTCATGAACATGGAAACAAAGGGAGAAGATGTTTCTTTAAATGATTAGTGATTGAAGGTTTATAGTTGTTAAGGATTTTGAGTGTTGGTAGATAGATTTGATTGAGAACATCTTGTGTGCATAGCTGTAAAGATTTGGGGTGAAATGTGTAATGAAGTGGATGTAAATGCAGTGCAACTGTGTTTGGAGTCTCAACTGAGTCAATGCAGCTGTCTTATGACACTAGAGGGAACATTGTGCCTACAATACTCTTGATGATGCAGAGTCACTTGTACAGTAGAGGCGGTTTGCAGGTTTGCGTAATTGTGAAGTTTTGTCTAAAACTATTTGCATCAGTAAGTAAAACCCTTTGTTGCCATATAGGTAGAAGGAATATTCAGGATTAATGGTGAGAATGCACAAGAGGAGTATATAAGAGAAGAGCTGAACAAAGGTGTTATACCAAACAACATTGATGTACATTGCTTGGCAAGTCTCATTAAGGTACATATACTTGGAAGTTGGATCTTACTCTCTCTCTCTTGTTGTTTCTTTCCCCTTAACTGTCTTTTTCTACTTAGGCTTGGTTTAGGGAACTTCCAACTGGTGTGCTGGACTCACTCTCACCAGAGCAAGTCATGGAGTCTTCTGAAAGTGAAGATGAGTGTGTGGAGCTTATAAAGCTTCTTCCTTCAACAGAAGCTTCTTTGCTAGATTGGTCAGTCAATCTGATGGCAGACGTTGTAGAGATGGAACATGTTAACAAGATGAATGCTCGAAACATCGCTATGGTTTTCGCACCTAACATGACTCAGATGTTGGATCCTTTGACAGCTCTGATGTATGCTGTGAAAGTCATGAACTTTCTTAAGACCCTTATTGTGAAAACGCTTAAAGAACGTAAAGAATCTCGAGATGGGTT
>MU109211.1:0-13639 GCA_012274485.2 Sinapis alba | reverse complement strand
TGTTTGAAATCAAAGATTTGGGAGAAATGAAATACTTCCTTGGGATTGAGATATGTAGGTCCAAGGAAGGTTTGTTCATGTCCCAAAGAAAGTATACACTTGATCTTTTGAAAGATGCAGGTAAACTTGGAGGAAAGACAGCCAAGATGCCACTTGAAGATGGGTATAAGCTTCCACGAGAGGGGGAGATTGAAGACAGCAAGCCATTCCATGATGCTAAGCTTTATAGAAAGCTTGTTGGTAAGTTAATCTACTTAACTATCACAAGGCCTGATATATGTTTTGCTGTGAATCAGGTGAGTCAACATATGCAAGTACCAAAGGAGCATCATTGGAACATGGTGGACAGGATATTGAGCTATCTTAATGGATCACCAGGCCAAGGAGTATGGATGGGATGCAATGGAAGCACTGAAGTGGTTGGCTACTGTGATGCTGATTGGGCTGGTGATAGAGCTGACAGGAGATCCACCACTGGGTATTGCACCTTCATTGGGGGGAACCTTGTTACTTGGAAGAGCAAGAAGCAGAAAGTGGTGTCATGCTCCAGTGCTGAAGCTGAGTATAGGGCAATGCTGAAGCTGACCAATGAGCTCATCTGGATCAAAGGGATACTGAAGCACTTGGACATTGAGCAGGCTACTCCTATGACAATGCATTGTGACAACCAGGCTGCCATTCACATTGCCACAAATTCAGTGTTCCATGAGAGGACCAAGCATATTGAGGTCGATTGTCACAAGGTGAGGCAGATGATTATTCTTGGAGTGATTCTGCCATGTTATACAAGGAGTGAAGATCAGCTTGCTGATGTGTTTACTAAGGCTGCAAAACAGAAGACCATTGAGTCCATTCATATCAGGTTGGGGCTCATTGATCTTAATCCCAGCAGCAGCTAAATCCCTTTGTCATGAGTTCTTCACTCTTTTTCCCTCATCAAGGTTTTGTCCCAATGGGTTTTCCTTGGTGAGGTTTTTAATGAGGAAGAACTCATGGCTTCCAAGCTTGACCATCACATTGTCAAGCTTGAGGGGGAGTGTTGAGTTATGATGAGGTATGTTGGGAATTCAAAGGAACAACATGAGGGAATAGAGAATCAAGGGAAAGAGGAGAAGATTGGAGTTGAAGAGGCTGAGGCCGTACAGTCCGTACAAGGCCGTACAAGGGCAAGAGCTGTCCAAGTTACCCGGGTGGAAGGTAACTGATCATAAGTTACTTTGGCTGCTTTACCATAGGCTTGTTACTGTCAGATGGATAAGGGGGCGCGCCTGACAGCTGTGCCAGGCTGTCAGGATCTTGACCAAGATGCCAAGATGCTTCACACATGTGGGACTCTCCATTGGACAGATTCAAACCAGGCGCTCCTCTCCCTTTGACTCCACATGCTTCTCATTTCGAAATGCCCTTGTTCTCTTGTTCTATATATTGTAACCTTTGCTCTCAATAATAAACATACAGTTTTGGGTCTCTCTCTCTTGTTCTTAAGTTTCTCTCTCTAGTTCTTGGTGTTTATGATGATTCTTCACTAATCTTCCCATTTCTGTCCAAATCTATTCTATTCTCTCTTCTTTCTTCATCTATCTCTTTCTATTTCTAAATATTTTACAGAAACCCTACAATAATATTAGTTTAGTAAATCTGTACTTTAAGAATTGTTTAATCTCTTGCAACTTGTAATTTGGCTATAAAGCCACTCCATGTGTATTCTGAAATCTCTAAGCTGAAAGTGGGGAGTTTCCCTTTCTTCTTCACCATTCTCTGGTTCATTAATCTCTCTAATCTCTGGTTACTCTCTATCTCTCACAAAATCTCACAAGCAACTCTCATACTCTCTTATTCTCCATTACAATCTCTGCCATTCTCACATACTCTTTCACATTCTCTCTCACTTGAATTCGACCATACTCTGTTTTGTACACCACTCACACACCACTCTGTCTATTCTTACATGGTATCAGAGCTTTCAAGCTTCTGAAAACCTTTATTCCTTCCGCAAATCATCTCTGTCCAGAATCTGTTTTTAAAAACTGTTTCTGTCCACCCTTGTACCCTCTGGTCAAAAGCTTTTCAAGGAGGGAAGAGACTCACCAGAACTCAAGATAAAGGAGGACTTTAGTTTCTGGAACTCAAGAAATCTTCAGCTCAGTCCAGCAAGCTTCATCAAAGTCTAGTTTTAAGTTGTTTTTCTTGAAAACCAGTGGGAAGATTCTATTGTCTACTGGTCCACAAATCTCCAAGATGGAGAACACAAAAGAAATGGCGACCTTGGACATATGACAAGTTCTTCAAGCTCCTAATCTAACCAGGATGAATCACTATGTAAGAAGATTTATTTCGAACCATTATTTAGTGGATAGTATCCATGAATTTGAATAAATCCCAAAGGAGTTATGTTTAAGAAGTTATTCCACTTTCTAATCAGGATATCCATGTTTAGCCTGTTTGGACATATGGCAAGTTCTTCAAGCTTCTAATCAAACCAGGAGGAACCACTATGTAAAAAGCTTGATTTGGAACCATTATTCAGTGGATAGTATCCATGAAGTTGAATAAATCCCATAGGAGTTATGTTGAATAACTTATTCCACTTTCTAATCAGGATATCCATGTTTAGCCTGTTTGGACATATGGCAAGTTCTTCAACCTTCTAATCAAACCCGGATGAATCACTATGTAAGAACCTTGATTTGGAACCATTATTCCTTGGACAGTATCCATGAAGTTGAATAAATCCCAAAGGATTTATGTTTAAGAAGTTATTCCACTTTCTAATCAGGATATCCATGTTTAGCCTGTTTGGACATATGGCAAGTTCTTCATGCTTCTAAACAAACCAAGATGAATCACTATGTAAGAAGGTTAATCTGGAACCATTATTCAGTGGATAGTATACATGAAGTTGAATCAATCCCAAAGGAGTTATGTTTAAGAAGTTATTTAGCTTTCTAATCAGGATATCCATGTTTAGCCTGTTTGGACATATGGTAAGTTCTTCAAGCTCCTAATCAAACCAGGATAAATCACAATGTAAAAAGATTGATTTGGAACCATTATTCAGTGGAGAGTATCCATGAAGTTGAATAAATCCCAAAGGATTTATGTTTAAGAAGTTATTCCACTTTCTAATCAGGATATCCATGTTTAGCTTGTTTGGACATATGGCAAAATCTTAAAGCTTCTAATCAAACTACGACGAATCACTATGTAAAAAAATTTATTTGGAACTATTAATCAATGGAGAGTCTTTCATGAATTTGAATAAATCCCATAGGAGTTATGTTGAATAACTTATTCCACTTTCTAATCAGGATATCCATGTTTTGCCTGTTCGGACATATGGAAAGTTCTTCAAGCTTCTAATCAAATCCGGATGAATCACAATGTAAGAAGCATGATTTGGAACCATTATTCAGTGGATAGTATCCATGAAGTTGAATAAATCCACAAAGGAGTTATGTTTAAGAAGTTATTCCACTTTCTAATCAGGATATCCATCTTTAGCCTGTTTGGACATATGGCAAGTTCTTCATGCTTCTAAACAAACCAAGATGAATCACTATGTAAGAAGCTTGATATGGAACCATTATTCAGTGGAGAGTATCCATGAAGTTGAATCAATCCCAAAGGAGTTATGTTTAAGACGTTATTCCACTTTCTAATCAGGATATCCATGTTTAGCATGTTTAGACATATGACAAGTTCTTGAAACTTCGAATCAAACCAGGATGAATCACTATGTAAGAATCTTGATTTGGAAAAATTATTCAGTGGAGAGTATCCATGAATTTGATTAAATACCAAAGGAGTTATGTTGAAGAAGTTATTCCACTTTCTAATCAGTATATCAATGTTTAGCCTGTTTGGACATATGGCATGTTCTTCAAGCTCCTAATAAAACCAGGATGAATCACTATGTAAGAAGATTTATTTGGAACCATTATTCAGTGGTGAGTATCCATGAAGTTGAAAAAATCCCAAAGGATTTATGTTTAAGAAGTTATCCCACTTTCTAGTCATGATATCCATGTTTAGCCTCTTTGGACATATGGCAAGTTCTGCAATCTTCTAATCAAACCAGGATGAATTACCATGTAAGAATCTTTATTTGGAACCATTATTCAGTGGATAGTATCCATGAAGTTGAATAAATCCCAAAGGATTTATGTTAAAGAAGTTATTCCACTTTCTAATCAGGATATCCATGTTTAGCCTGTTTGGACATATTGCAAGTTCTTCAAGCTTCTAATCAAACGAGGATGAATCACTATGTAAGAAGCTTGATTTGGAACCATTATTCAGTGGATAGTATCTATGAAGTTGAATAAATCCCAAATGAGTTATGTTTAAGAAGTTATTTCACTTTCTAATAAGGATATCCATGTTTAGCCTGTTTGGACATATGACAAGTTCTTCAAGCTCCTAATCCAACCAGGATGAATCACTATGTAAGAAGATTTATTTGGAACCATTATTTAGTGGATAGTATCCATCAATTTGAATAAATCCCAAAGGAGTTATGTTTAAGAAGTTATTCCACTTTCTAATCAGGATATCCATGTTTAGCCTGTTTGGACATATGGCAAGTTCTTCAAGCTTCTAATCAAACCAGGAGGTATCACTATGTAAAAAGATTGATTTGGAACCATTATTCAGTGGATAGTATCCATGAAGTTGAATAAATCCCATATGAGTTATGTTGAAGAACTTATTCCACTTTCTAATCAGGATATCCATGTTTAGCCTGTTTGGAAATATGGCAAGTTCTTGAAGCTTCTAATCAAACCAGGATTAATCACTATGTAAGAAGCTTGATTTGGAACAATTATTCAGTTGAGAGTATCCATAAGTTGAATAAATCCCAAAGGATTTATGTTAAAGAAGGTATTCCACTTTCTAATCAGGATCTCCATGTTTAGCCTGTTTTGACATATGGCAAGTTCTGCAAGCTTCTAATAAAACCAGGATGAATTACTATGTAAGAAGCTTGATTTGGAACCATTATTAAGTGGAGAGTATCCATGAAGTTGAATCTATCCCAAAGGAGTTATGCTTAAGAAGTTATTCCACTTTCTAATCAGGATATCCATGTTTAGCCTGTTTGGGCATATTGCAAGTTCTTCAAGCTCCTAATCCAACCAGGATGAATCACTATGTAAGAAGATTTATTTGGAACCATTATTTAGTGGAGAGTATCCATGAATTTGAATAAAGCCCAAAGGAGTTATGTTTAAGAAGTTATTCCACTTTCTAATCAATATATCCATGTTTAGCCTGTTTGGACATATGGCAAGTTCTTCAAGCTTCTTATCAAACCAGGATGAATCACTATGTAAAAAGCTTGATTTGGAACCATTATTCAATGGATAGTATCCATGAAGTTGAAAAAATCCCATAGGAGTTATGTTGAATAACTTATTCCACTTTCTAATCAGGATATTCATGTTTAGCCTGTTTGGACATATGGCAAGTTCTTCAAGCTTTTAATCAAACCCGGATGAATCACTATGTAAGAACCTTGATTTGGAACCATTATTCAGTTGATAGTATCAATGAAGTTGAATAAATCCCAAAGGAGTTATGTTTAAGAAGTTATTCCACTTTCTAATCAGGATATCCATGTTTAGCCTGTTTGGACATATGGCAAGTTCTTCATGCTTCTAAATAAACCAAGATGAATCACTATGTAAGAAGGTTAATCTGGAACCATTATTCAGTGGAGAGTATCCATGAAGTTTAATCAATCCCAAAGGAGTTATGTTTAAGAAGTTATTTTACTTTCAAATCAGGATATCCATGTTTAGCCTGTTTGGACATATGGCAAGTTCTTGAAGCTTCTAATCAAACCACGATGAATCACTATGTAAAAAAAATTATTTGGAACTATTAATCAATGGAGAGTCTTTCATAAATTTGAATAAATCCCATAGGAGTTTTGTTGAATAACTTATTCCACTTTCTAATCAGGATATCCATGTTTAGCCTGATTGGACATATGGCAAGTTCTTCAAGCTTCTAATCAAACCAGGATGAATCACTATGTAAAAAGCTTGATTTGGAACCAGTATACAGTGAATAGTATCCATGAAGTTGAATAAATCCCATAGGAGTTATGTTGAATAACTTATTCCACTTTCTAATCAGGATATCCATGTTTAGCCTGTTTAGACATATGGCAAGTTCTTAAAGCTTCTAACCAAACCCGGATGAATCACAATGTAAGAAGCTTAATTTGGAACCATTATTAAGTGGAGAGTATCCATGAAGTTGAAAAAATCCCAAAGGAGTTATGTTTAAGAACTTATTCCACTTTCTAATCAGGATATCCATGTTTAGCATGTTTGGACATATGGCAAGTTCTTCATGCTTCTAAACAAACCAAGATGAAACACTATGTAAGAAGATTGATATGGAACCATTATTCATTGGAGAGTATCCATGAATTTGAATCAATCCCAAAGGAGTTATGTTTAAGACGTTATTCCACTTTCTAATCAGGATATCCATGTATAGCCTGTTTGGACATATGGCAAGTTCTTGAAACTTCTAATCAAACCAGGATGAATCACTATGTAAGAAGCTTGATTTGGAACAATTATTCAGTGGAGAGTATCCATGAAGTTGATTAAATCCCAAAGGAGTTATGTTTAAGAAGTTATTCCACTTTCTAATCAGGATATCTATGTTTAGCCTGTTTTGACATATGGCAAGTTCTGCAAGCTTCTAATCAAACCAGGATGAATTACTATGTTAGAAGCTTGATATGGAACCATTATTCAGTGGAGTGTATCCATGAAGTTGAATCAATCCCAAAGGAGTAATGTTTAAGAAGTTATTCCACTTTCTAATCAGGATATCCATGTTTAGCTTGTTTGGACATATGGCAAGTTCTTGAAGCTTCTAATAAAACCAGGATGAATCACTATGTAAGAAGCTTGATTGGGAATCATTATTAAGTGGAGAGTATCCATGAAGTTGAATAAATCCCAAAGGAGTTATGTTGAAGAAGTTATTCCACTTTCTAATCAGGATATCCATGTTTAGCCTGTTTTGACATATGGCTTGTTCTGCAAGCTTCTAATTAAACCAGGATGAATTACTATGTAAGAAGCTTTATTTAGAACTATTATTCAGTGGAGAGTATCCATGAAGTTGAATAAATCCCAAAGGAGTTATGTTTAAGAAGTTATTCCACTTTCTAATCCGGATATCCATGTTTAGCCTGTTTGGACATATGGCAAAGTCTGCAAGCTTCTAATCAAACCAGGATGAATCACTATGTAAGAAGCTTGTTTTGTAACCATTAATCAATGGAGAGTCTTTCATGAAGTTGAATAAATCCCATAGGACTTATGTTGAAGAAGTTATTCCACTTTCTAATCAGGATATCCATGTTTAGCCTGTTTGGACATATGGCAAGTTCTTCATGCTTCTAAACAAACCAAGATGAATCACTACGTAATAAGCTTGATATGGAACCATTATTCAGTGGAGAGTATCCATGAAGTTGAACCAATCCCAAAGGAGTTATGTTTAAGACGTTATTCCACTTTCTAATCAGGATATCCATGTTTAGCCTGTTTGGACATATGGCAAGTTCTTCAAGCTTCTAATCAAACTAGGATGAATTACTATGTAAGAAGCTTTATTTGGAACCATTATTCAGTGGAGAGTATCCATGAAGTTGACTAAATCCCAAAGGAGTTATGTTTAAGAAGTTATTCCACTCTCTAATCAGGATATCCATGTTTAGCCTGTTTGGACATATGGCAAGTTCTTCAAGCTCCTAATAAAACCAGGATGAATCACTATGTAAGAAGATTTATTTAGAACCATTATGCAGTGGAGAGTATCCATGAAGTTGAATAAATCCCAAAGGATTTATGTTTAAGAAGTTATTCCACTTTCTAATCAGGATATCCATGTTTAGCCTCTTTAGACATATGGCAAGTTATGCAAGCTTCTAATAAAACCAGGATGAATTACTATGTAAGAATCTTGATTTGGAACCATTATTCAGAGGATAGTGTTGGAATGAATATAAATAATGCTGTAGTTGATGAAGAGACCAAGCATCAAGAGCAAGCAAATCCGGAACAAGCAGATTTGAATCTGTCCGTACAGTCTTGGCTTGCAAGTAACCAAAACTTAACCTAAAGGGTCTTGGAAGGCAAGCTAGGTGGGGAACTCGTCCAGCTTAGTATTTTGAAGCAGATTTGAAGTTTAAAAAGGGTATCAGGCTGTTGGAGAGAGTTCAGGCAAGTTGGGAATTAAATAGAGTAAAAGTCACATGTGCATAAGAGGACGAGCCTGCTGTCACTTTCACTCAACCAAACTGTGCCCATCTCTCTCTCTCCTGTCACTCTCCCTCCCTCTGGTCGAGATTCACCTTGCCTGCATCCTTCTGGCTCCATCAGAAACCCTACAATAATATTAGTTTAGTAAATCTGTACTTTAAGAATTGTTTAATCTCTTGCAACTTGTAATTTGGCTATAAAGCCACTCCATGTGTATTCTGAAATCTCTAAGCTGAAAGTGGGGAGTTCCCCTTTCTTCTTCACCATTCTCTGGTTCATTAATCTCTCTAATCTCTGGTTACTCTCTATCTCTCACAAAATCTCACAAGCAACTCTCATACTCTCTTATTCTCCATTACAATCTCTTCCATTCTCACATACTCTTTCACATTCTCTCTCACTTGAATTCGACCATACTCTGTTTTGTACACCACTCACACACCACTCTGTCTATTCTTACATGGTATCAGAGCTTTCAAGCTTCTGAAAACCTTTATTCCTTCCGCAAATCATCTCTGTCCAGAATCTGTTTTTAAAAACTGTTTCTGTCCATCCTTGTATCCTCTGGTCAAAAGCTTTTCCAGGAGGGAAGAGACTCACCAGAACTCAAGATAAAGGAGGACTTTAGTTTCTGGAACTCAAGAAAGCTTCAGCTCAGTCCAGCAAGCTTCATCAAAGTCTAGTTTTAAGTTGTTTTTCTTGAAAACCAGTGGGAAGATTCTATTGTCTACTGGTCCACAAATCTCCAAGATGGAGAACACAAAAGAAATGGCGACCTTGGAGACTTCCAAGGGTCTAAAGAAGAAACCAAACCACCTTCTCTGGTCCAAAATGTTGAAGAAAATCTATGGAGAAAACCATTGTTGGAGCAAGGTCACTGAAGAAGCTTCAAAGCTAGGCTTTTCAAACTATTTTGTGGCCAACAAAGCTGGAGCTCATTCTCTAACCACCAAGACCCACGACCAGCAAGAGGACATGAGGGAAGTGTGTTCGTGACATGAAGGAAGGACACACCAAGGACTGGTGTTGGATACTTAATCCACACCTCAAGCCACTGCTTTTTCAGTGAGCCCTCATGGGTTGGAGGTTCAAGAAACCAGCTCAGGTTTCTTGATAGTAAGCAAATCCTCCTTTTTTAATAAGAGCTTGTTTAATTGTTTTAAATTGTTTCTGGTGTGTTTGGTATCCTTGGGACAGTTTAATGTTGCTGCAGTTGTTGAACCTAGCTTCTGTCCCATGATACTTATGAGTTGTGTGTGGTTTGTTCTAGGAGTTTTCTAGCAAGGTTTTGTCTAGTCCCTGTCCTAGATTATTGTTTATGCTGTGTATGGTGTCTAGGCAAGTTGTTTAGAACATGTTGTGTGTCTTGTTGCATTGATAGAGGTCTAGCAGAGTTTCCTAGTCTCATAATGCATTCATAAATTGTTTAGGTTGATTAGATGAGTTATCTAGTCTTTGTTTTGACATTTAATCTTTAAGTTGCTTAAATGTTCTTTAAAATAGCCTGAATGCATTGTAATTGATGAGTTTTCATTCTTGTGCATTTAGTGAATTGGTTGCTTGGATTTGAATTGAATGAGTTGTTTAGATTCTGTCCTTGCACTTTGTTGAATTTTATGGATCAGACTTGGTGAGTTATCAAGGTCTGATCCTAGTGTGTGGTCTAATTCTTGCTGGAGTTTGAGTGGTGTTTCAGGTACACAAGAGGTGCTCTCTGTCCATCACCAATCTGAGACAAAGAAGAAGGCTTTGCCCATGTGTTCAGAGCCTACACAGTGTGTATATTCCTGACCATGGAGAGCTAATTTGTGTGTAGAACCGGTTGACTTAAGCTCAGGTGTTGGTACTGTTGTGCTCCTGGTTTCAAGCTCAGTGTTGCTCACTTCCAAGCTTGGTCCTTCACCTATACTCTCCGGATCAAGCTTGAGGAGGGGTAATGGTGAGCAATCCTGAAGGTCCAGGTCGTCCACTGCCCTGCCTCAGTTCAAAAGAAGGATTCAAGTGTCCAAGAGACACTCCTCACTATACTCATTCTACCATATGCAAGGTACTTGGAGCTCATGAGCAGAGTCTGGTCGTGGATCAAACCCTTTGATAATGGCAAGAGGTCAGAAGAAAGGGGGAGACAAAGAACAAGTACTACATGGAGAGCTCCAAGCAGTTTTGGGTGTGAAGCAAGGAAGGGCATTGGTGCTTACTTGCCATTGAAGAAAGGCCATGATCCAGAGTTTATGAGTCCATAAACATGATCATAAGGCTCATAAACTCACTGGACAATCCCTAGGCTGGGATGCTTGTACTCTTTTTCCCTAAGTGATGGTTTTATCCCATGAGGTTTTCCACACTTAGGTTTTTAATGAGCCAAGTACTCTCAGTTCCAAGCTTGCCCAAGGATCTCCTATGGTCAAGCTTCAGGGGGAGTGTTGGAATGAAGATAAATAATGCTGGAGTAGATGAAGAGACAGAGCATCAAGAGCAAGAAAATCCGGAACAAGCAGATTTGAATCTGTCCGTACAGTCTTGACTTGCAAGTAACCAAAACTTAACCTAAAGGGTCTTGGAAGGCAAGCTAGGTGGGGAACTCGTCCAGCTTAGTCTTTTGAAGCAGATTTGAAGTTTAAAAAGGGTATCAGGCTGTTGGAGAGAGTTCAGGCAAGTTGAGAATTAAATAGAGTAAAAGTCACATGTGCATAAGAGGATGAGCCTGCTGTCACTTTCACTCAACCAAACTGTGCCCATCTCTCTCTCCTGTCACTCTCCCTCCCTCTGGTCGAGATTCACCTTGCATGCATCCTCCCGGCTCCATCAGAAACCCTACAATAATATTAGTTTAGTAAATCTGTACTTTAAGAATTGTTTAATCTTTTGCAACTTGAAATTTGGCTATAAAGCCACTCCATGTGTATTCTGAAATCTCTAAGCTGAAAGTGGGGAGTTCCCCTTTCTTCTTCACCATTCTCTGGTTCATTAATCTCTCTAATCTCTGGTTACTCTCTATCTCTCACAAAATCTCACAAGCAACTCTCATACTCTCTTATTCTCCATTACAATCTCTTTCATTCTCACATACTCTTTCACATTCTCTCTCACTTGAATTCGACCATACTCTGTTTTGTACACCACTCACACACAATTCTATGTCTATTCTTACAGATAGTATCCATGAAGTTGAATAAATCCCAAAGGATTTATATTAAAGAAGTTATTCCACTTTCTAATCAGGATATCCATGTTTAGCCTGTTTGGACATATGGCAAGTTCTTCAAGCTTCTAATCAAACCAGGATGAATCACTATGTAAAAATCTTGATTTGGAACCATTATTCAGTGGATAGTATCCATGAAGTTGAATAAAACCTATAGGAGTTATGTTGAATAACTTATTCCACTTTCTAATCAGGATATCTATGTTTAGCCTGTTTGGACATATGGCAAGTTCTTCAAGCTTCTAATCAAACCCGGATGAATCACTATGTAAGAACCTTGATTTGGAACCATTATTCAGTGGAGAGTATCCATGAAGTTGAATAAATCCCAAAGGAGTTATGTTTAAGAAGTTATTCCACTTTCTAATCAGGATATCCATGTTTAGCATGTTTGGACATATGGTAAGTTCTTCAAGCTTCTAATCAAACCAGGATGAATCACTATGTAAGAAGCTTGATTTGGAACCATTATTCAGTGGATAGTATCCATGAAGTTGAATAAATCCCAAAGGAGTTATGTTTAAGAAGTTATTCCACTTTCTAACCAGGATATCCATGTTTAGCCTGCTTGGACATATGGCAAATTCTCCGAGCTTCTAATCAAACCAGGATGAATCACTATGTAAAAAGCTTGATTTGGAACCATTATTCAGTGGAGAGTCTTTCATGAAGTTGAATAAATCCCATAAGAGTTATGTTGAATAACTTATTCCACTTTCTAATCAGGATAACCATGTTTAGTCTGTTTGGACATATGGCAAGTTCTTCAAGCTCCTAATCAAACAAGGATGAATCACTATGTAAGAAGATTGATTTGGAACCATTATTCAGTGGAGAGTATCCATGAGTTTGAATAAATCCCAAATGAGTTATGTTTAAGAAGTTATTCCACTTTCTAATCAGGATATCCATGTTTAGCCTGTTTGGACATATGGCAAGTTATTCAAGCTTCTATTCAAATCAGGATGAATCACTATGTAAAAAGCTTGATTTAGAACCATTATTAAGTGGAGATTCTTTCATGAAGTTGAATAAATCCCATAGGAGTTATGTTGAATAACTTATTCCACTTTCTAATCAGGATATCCATGTTTAGCATGTTTGGACATATGGCAAGTTCTTGAAGCTTCTAATCAAACCAGGATTAATCACTATGTAAGAAGATTTATTTGGAACCATTATTCACTGGAGAGTATCCATGAAGTTGAATAAATCCCAAAGGGGTAATGTTGAAGAAGTTATTCCACGTTCTAATCAGGATATCCATGTTTAGCCTGTTTTGACATATGACAAGTTCTGCAAGCTTCTAATTAAACCAGGATTAATCACTATGTAAGAAGATTTATTTGGAACCATTATTCAGTGGCGAGTATCCATGAAGTTGAATAAATCCCAAAAGAGTTATGTTTAAGAAGTTATTCCACTTTCTAATCCAGATATCCATGTTTAGCCTGTTTGGACATATGGCAAGTTCTTCAAGCTTATAATAAAACCAGGATGAATCACTATGTAAAAAGCTTTACTTGGAACCATTATTCAGTGGAGAGTCTTTCATGAAGTTAAATATATCCCACAGGAGTTATGTTTAAGAAGTTATTCCACTTTCTAATCAGGATATCCATATTTAGCCTAATTGGACATATGGCAAGTTCTTCATGCTTCTAAACAAACCAAGATGAATCACTATGTAAGAAGCTTGATATGGAACCATTATTCAGTGGAGAGTATCCATGAAGTTGAATCAATCCCAAAGAAGTTATGTTTAAGAAGTTATTCCACTTTCTAATCAGGATATCCATGTTTAGCCTGTTTGGACATATGGCAAGTTCTTGAAGCTTCTAATCAAACCAGGATAAATAACTATGTAAGAAGCTTGATTTGGAACAATTATTCAGTGGAGAGTATCCATGAAGCTGAATCAATCCCAAAGGAGTTATATTTAAGAAGTTATTCCACTTTCTAATCAGGATATCCATGTTAAGCTTGTTTTGACATATGGCAAGTTCTTCATTCTTCTAAACAAACCAAGATGAATCACTATGTAAGAAGCTTGATATGGAACCATTATTCAGTGGAGAGTATCCATGAAGTTGAATCAATCCCAAAGGAGTTATGTTTAAGAAGTTATTCCACTTTCTAA
>MU109210.1:0-18117 GCA_012274485.2 Sinapis alba | reverse complement strand
TGGTACGGGCGCTGCTGTTAGGTGAAGGGAGAGGAGAAAGCTGACGGTTCACTGCAAAGTAAAGATCAAGAGCTGGTAATGTATTGCATAGCTTTTGTCCAGCTTCTTCATTGAAACCAAAACCTAACTCAATGGATCCTTTAAGCTCGTTTAAATCCTCATCAGTTAGTTTTGTCTGTTCAGTAAGATTGTCTGAAACTCCTTTTTGAAGCATCTTCTTCTCCTGAATCATTATCATCTGACGTCTTCTTCTTTCCCAAGCAATATCTCGTGGTGTCTCCAACATAGATAACTGTTTCGATAACCGTTTCTTCGGTTTCTGTAAAGCCACCGGCGTTGTTGATGCCGTTCTAGCCTCGCCGAGAGGCGGTGTTAAGACTGATAACGTAAGGTTTTCTCTTCTTCTCACCATTTTTTTTGTTATATAAAGCAAAAGTGATAGGAAGCTAATGTGTTATGAAGATGTGACTTGTGAAGCAAGCTAGGGTTCTTTCTAGGAGACTATCAAAGCTTTTAAAGCTTTTGTTTGTTGTTGTTGTTGTGTGTGTGTGTTTAATATATGTTCTTTGTAGGATGGCCGCGTGCGAACATGTAACGCGGCCAACAAAGAGGTTAAAGTGGGTCGGGTTGATCAGATATGTCTTTCTTTTTCTTTTATGTCCTTTTCTTGTTAGGTTTTGCCCAACCCGACCAAATAAACTTTGAGGAGACTCGAGGTGCTTTAATGGAGGATAGCAAATTAATTTCCACCATTGAATTCGATTCTCTATTGTTTATTTTTGGTGATTGACTCAACCATATCTTTAGGGACTTCTTTGTTTAGATCTTTGACCATTCTCTTCTAAGAAAAGAGTTTTACAAACTATCTCAAGTCTATTCCGATCAAGTCAACTTTTCTTACAACTTTTGAAAGATAATATAAGTTATATTTATAATTAAAATAATTAATTATTTTTAAAAGATAATATAAATTATATTTATAATTAAAATATTCGTAATAGTTTATTATTTTTACAAATTTTTTTTTTTTTTTTTTAAAGTCTGATTTGTGCTTGACGCAACTCGAAACTTGAAAAACTTAGTTTCCAATATTACCCTTATAAGAAAAAAGGAAACAGAGTCCACAATAAAAAGCGAATATCCCCAAGTGAAGATTTCAGTTCATTGCCATTGTATCTCCGTTCATCTTCTCGCCGTCGTTTATCTTCTCGTTCTCTTACTCTTTTCTTAGATATTGATTGTTCCGCCATGGCTTACGGTGGCCCGTCGATGAATCCACCGGCTTTGAGCGGCGCGGTTTCTGGAGGGTCTAGTAATCTGAAGCAGGTGAAGCTGGATAGAGAAAGCGAACTAAGAATCGAAGTCTCTGACGAGCCTCTCAGACTCCGTGTTGTTAACGGGACGGCTGAGATCTTCGGTTCTGAGCTGCCTCCTGAGATCTGGCGTACCTTCCCTCCTCGCCTCAAGTTTGCAGTATGTTTCTACAAAACCTTTGCAATATAAATATATAATATGACGAAAGACTTAAGCTTTAGGCAGTAATAATATTAGTTATGGTTATCTAATCTCCAAGTGCATTCTTTGAGTTGCTATCGAAGTCACTCCTCTTGCCTTCATGGGTTGGGAAAGTTGAAGACTTTATGGTGTTTGTGTTTTGTTTGTGATGAAAGACTTGAGCTTTTTGGCAGTAACATGATGAATCCGTTAAAGACCGTTAAGTTAGTTCTTATATAGATTTATGAAGAGATTTGTGGTTCTTCCACTATGTTTTCTTCCCTCAGAGCCAAGAAAGTTCGTTCTCTGGCCTTCATGGGTTGGGAAAGTTGAAAACTTTATGGTCTTTGTGTTTTTTTTTTTTGGGATGAAAGACTTAAGCTTTAGGCAGTAACATGACGAATCAGTTAAGAACCGTTGAGTTAGTTCGTATGTGAGGAGATATGTGAAACCCTGTGTTTGCCTTTTGATTCTTGTCAGGTTTTCACTTGGTATGGAGCGACAATTGAGATGGATGGTGTCACTGAAACAGACTATACAGCAGATGAGGTAAGGGTTCTTATTTCATTTTCCACGCTTCTTTGAGCAAAAAGATTGATTACTAAGCAGCTCTCTTTTTTTTTTTTGTAGACACCAATGGTCAGCTACGTTAATGTGCACGCCATACTCGATGCAAGGAGACGTTTTGCTAAAGCTTCCACATCTACTACTGACTCTGAATCTCCTCAGGTACAGGTACTCCTTCTCTTTCGATGATCTTGTTCTTGTATGCGGTATTATCGAGTTGAAACATTTGATTCGCTTTGTGAAGGGGCCTCGGGTGATTGTAGTAGGGCCTACGGATTCAGGAAAGAGCACATTGACAAAGATGCTTATTAGTTGGGCAGCCAAACAAGGATGGAAGCCTACATTTGTAGACCTTGATGTTGGCCAAGGCTCCATTACAATACCTGGTTCTATTGCTGCTACACCTATTGAAATGCCATTGGATCCAGTTGAAGGGTTTCCTCTGGATATGGCTCTCGTGTACTACTACGGTCACACTACACCAGCGTAAGTGTATCTTCCCCATCATAATGTTAATTGTTTTTATCTCAACGAGTATCTTTAAAAGAACTTTTTCTATCTTAATCTTTCAGTAACAACGTTGAGTTGTACAAAACTATGGTGAAGGAGCTTGCACAAGTGCTGGAGAGACAGTTTCTTGGGAACCCTGAGTCTCGAGCTGCTGGAATGGTGATCAACACAATGGGATGGATTGATGGTATAGGTTATGAGGTAAACGTTGGCTTCTTTTTTAGCATGTTTCTTCTGAAAGCTTTTGTTTTTTAAAGAACTGTCTCTCTGTGCGTTGTTTTGCAGCTGCTTCTCCACGCAATAGAAACATTCAACGCCTCGGTTGTACTTGTCTTGGGTCAAGAAAAGCTCTTCAGCATGCTTAAAGATGTGCTGAAAAGTAAGAGTAATGTGGACGTTGTGAAGCTTCACAAATCAGGTGGAGTTGTGGCTAGGAACCGTGACTACCGTAAAGTAGCAAGGAGCTCTAGGATTCAGGAATATTTCTACGGTCTATCGAAAGAACTCTCTCCTTATGCCAACACATCTAGCTTCAGTGATGTGCAAGTTTTCCGCATTGGTGGTGGACCACAAGCTCCAAGATCAGCTCTTCCAATAGGGTCTGACCCTGTTTCTAACCCGTTGAGAGTAACCCCTGTAAATATTGAAGAGAGGGATCTGCTGCATTCTATCCTCGCTGTCTCATATGCAGAAGAACCAGACCAGATCGTCTCTAGGTAATCTCAAAATGTTCCTAACGTTTTGTCTTTGGTCGTTGTGTTTTTTTTTGATGTTTATATAATCTCTCTCTCTGGTTGTTTTGTATGCAGCAATGTTTCAGGGTTTGTGTATGTGACGGAGGTTGATGTGCTGAGGAAGAAAATAACGTATTTAGCACCATCGCCAGGGGCATTGCCTAGCAAGATCTTGGTCGCTGGGTCTTTGACATGGCTTGAGAGTCATTAGAAGCAAATAATATGACTAAGTTAGAGAAGAGAAAGAGAGCCATCTTTATCTTTAATTTCAGATTAGTCTTTTTTTCTATATTAAAAATGTTCAAGTTCTCAAAACTCAAAGTTCCGAGTTTGAAAATTTTGTTGTTGTGGATTAGATGGAGGATTATTTATGTAATTTATGATATAAAGTGGTGAGTTTTTCTCTCTGATGATAATCATTCATAACATGTTTGTTAATTAAACTAAATAAGCATCAGATTAAGTAAATCACTTCAATGGAACTATTGGAATAAATTCCAAGTAGGAATCGGATCCAAAGAATATTAGTATGGTCTGTCTACTCAAAGATGAATGCAACATCTTTTCTTTTATTTGTGCTTTTTCCATAAAGAGATGGATTACTAACCTGTTTTGTGATACTCCTAGGAACACAACTTTAAAGACAGGAAGAACCAATAAAGCTTTGTAAAAGTTGAGTTTATTCTGTTTAAGTATTTGATTCCTAACTAAAAATTAGATTACCATTTTTTGAATACTACAGTTAGTAGGAATCTTGATAAAACAATTAGTTCTGAAGTACCAAACATGTAGTTCAATGTTTTGTAGTAATATATTGGTTTTGAGTAAAACTATGGTCTAATGTTTGTTAATAAAATTTTCTCCGTTTTATATTAACAGTCATTATAAAATTTAAAAATTTAAGAAATATAATTTATAGTCTTTTATTTTATTTTTATTCCTATTTTTAATTTATTAATTAATCAAATAAATAATATAAAATAATATATCACTAAAATAGTAAAAATTAATGATTTATTGATATGTGAAGAAATTTTAAATGACATAAAATCAAACGAAAGAATATGTGTTTTGGACTAGTATCATCACCAAATATGTTTTTTAATGTTTACGATTTGTATATTTACAATATATATATTTTGTAAATTAATGTTTACAGTATAATTACTAGATTTTTTTTTGTTCAAAATTACTTTAATATTTTCTTATGTTAAACTAGTAGGTAAAAAGTAGGTCCACTAGTAGGACCCACCTCGAAAATCTTGAACAGAGGGCTCTGTTTTTTTCTCTTTGGGTCCGACTGGTGACCAATCTGGGAACAAGAGGAATGAATAGGAAAGGAACGCAGAGGAATCAAATAGCAGGAATGAAAGGGAATGGTTGTTCCTTCTCAAATTTATCAAGGAACAATTTTGTTCTTTATTTCCCTGCAAAAAAAGGAATGAGAGGGAATGAAATGAAAAGTTTGTTCCTTGTGAATAGTGATTTTTTTTAGGAACGTTAAGGAATACATTATTCCTCGTCGTTCCTTGGTCACCATTCATACCCTTTCTCTCTTCTGAAACTGCGACGACCACCTCTCTGTTCTAATGTCTTTAGTACTGTAATTATATTAATATTTGTCTTTTTCAACTTTAGTTTTTGTTTGTTTTGGATAAACGAAGAAGATTAGGAACTTAACCTTTTTTTGCATTTTAAAATTTGTAATGGTAGTGGTGGTGGTGGGGGAATTTTTAGTAA
The DNA here is from genome assembly GCA_012274485.2 of Sinapis alba. NCBI lineage: Eukaryota > Viridiplantae > Streptophyta > Magnoliopsida > Brassicales > Brassicaceae > Sinapis > Sinapis alba. The sequence goes on along the minus strand of MU109210.1, from coordinate 13,072 downwards.
AAAGCAAGTCCAACTCTTCCCCACCCACAAAGCAAAAGTCATAACCTTTGACACTCTTCTCCACATCTCTCTCTCTCTCTCTCAAACATACAGACAAACAAGCAAGAACAATCTTTCTCTTTTATTTTATCCTAATCTCTCCTGGGTGACTTCTCCTTCAAAAGGATCTCATTTTCTTTTAGCTTTCGAGCTTTTGTTTTGTTTTCCCTTGTTATGAGCCAACTTTATCTTTCTTGGTATAGACAAAAGGTCTCATCTTTGTGCTCTTGAATTAAGAGAGAGTCTCTATTTTACTCCTGTGAAGAGATTTGGAAAGATTCAGCTATTTTAGGAAAGAACTTATGGTGTTTGGTTTTATCATAGGTGTCTTGGATTTGATCTAACTTGCTTTAAAGGTACACTCTTTTGTCATGTCTTATCTGTTTAGATTCACTAGGATCTTTTGTTATGTGATTCTCTTGGCTCTCTAGTTAGATTTTTGGTGTTTCTATCATCTTAAAGCTTTGGTGGAAGGAAGAAGAAAAATGGAAGAAGTTGAAGTTGCTAGCAAATTAGCCATAGAAAGCTGTCATGGGGTCTTAAATCTTTTGTCACAACAACAAACCAGTTGTGATTCCAAATCCCTCATGGTTGAAACAAGTGAAGCAGTTTCCAAGTTCAAGAGAGTAGCCTCTATTTTAACCAGAGGACCAGGTCATGGGAAGTTTAGAAGACTCAACAACAAGTTTAGGCCATCTTTTCCTCAGCATATCTTCTTGGAGAGCTCTGTTTGCTGTGGTAATGATGTGAGTAGTGATTACACTCAAGTTCTTGCACCAGAGCCTCTTCAGATGGTTCCAGCTCCATTGATGTTTAGCCACAATATGTGTGTTGAGAAGTCGTTCCTGGAGTTAAAGCCGCCACCGCCTTTTCGAGCTCCTTATCAGTTAATCCACAACCACCAGCAGATAGCTTACTCTAGGAGCAATAGCGGCGGTGTAAACCTGAAGTTTGATGGAGCTGGTAGTAGTTGCTATACTCCGAGTGTTTCAAACGGATCAAGATCATTTGTATCATCTCTTAGTATGGATACTAGTGTGACGGACTATGATAGGAACTCGTTCCATTTAAGTGGATTATCACGTGGGTCTGACCAGATATCCAAGAAGATGTGCTCTGGTAGTTTGAAGTGCGGAAGTAGAAGCAAATGTCACTGTTCCAAGAAAAGGTTTGTCACTTTCTTTGTGGCAATGTGATCTGTTGAATGCTTTGTAAATGTTGAGTTTGTTTGCAGGAAACTTAGGGTGAAACGATCGATCAAGGTGCCTGCAATCAGCAATAAGATTGCAGATATACCTCCAGATGAGTACTCATGGAGGAAATATGGGCAGAAACCGATCAAGGGCTCACCACATCCACGGTAGATATTCATCTTTTGTGATGGAAGGTTCCTCTAAATCTATGTTCATTTGATATAGTTTTCCTTCATATGCAGGGGATACTACAAATGCAGCAGTGTGAGAGGCTGTCCTGCAAGGAAGCATGTCGAGCGATGTGTAGATGAAACTTCAATGTTAATTGTGACTTATGAAGGCGAGCATAACCATTCAAGACTTTTGTCTTCACAATCGGCTCACACCTGATGAAACAGAGTCAGTCAGATTCAAGAAACTGGTCTTCGTAGCTGTGTTTGCAATTGTATATTCCACTTTGACATGAGTTATAAGAGCCTTTTGTGAACTTGGATTCAGCCGATCTTTTTTTCTTATATAGTTGTATGCAAAAAACATTTTCAAGTTGTTTCAGTATTTTCTTATTCGGTCAAGTTTCAAAACTATATTGGCGTTCGTACAATAGATTCTCGAGCCTAAACAAAACTTCCATACATAGACAGATTCAGCATATCAAACCAGTAATGGCTTAGCCGCTAATCATGACGAAGAAGGCTGAGACTGTAAGTGGGAACTGTAAGCATTACAAACCTAATATTCATCGATGTGTTCTTGCTTCTTGAATCTTTGATCAAGTAGAAGTAGTGGCCTTACTACGTATTCATATAAGTTGATATGCTTCAGCTTCTTGCTTCTCTCCCACCGATGTTAAACCAGGGAACTGCCCAATATCATGGCCAGCAAGAGGACTTGGCCTATCATGTAAACCGATTGCAAACTCTTCCGGATTAGCTTCACTATTCTGCAGGAAATCCGCAATCTGCAGGAGAAAACATTTATTTTTATTTTTTTCCTGTAATCCACAAATTAAGACATAAAGAATCATGAACCTAGTTAAGAAAAGTTAATTATAGGAAGCTTCTTACATGGTTTCCTAGGGCTTCACCGCTTAAAGCTGCGGATTCAAGGTTAGAACCGAGAAGCCAGTCACCGCATATACCAGCACGGCCTTGTGGATCAAATATACATGGAACTGCAGGAGTGTTCTTTGGAAGAGCTGCTCCCCTGTACAAGAAAACATAATCACTTCACCACACTTCAAACATTTTTGCATCGTTAATACCATTTTTTACTTACTTACCATAGCTGGAGACGTGTATATACCGGTTTCGGAAGCGAGCCTTCAGGCAAGCCCAATGCAATTTCGACACCTTGAAGCATCCCGGCTCTAACTTTCTCCGATGTTACCGTTGGGATGTTTTCCTATGAGGAAAAGAGGAAGGAAAGGAGTTCGGTTTCTGCATTTAGTTTAGCAATATGTTGTGAAGCTTTGAAGAAACTAACCTGAGGAACTTTGTTCTGTTTCCCATAAGTTGCAGTACTAAAGAAAGTCCAGCAGTTTGGAGTTCCACCATTTCCAAGCTTTGCAGAGTTGTTACCCATCCAAGACAATGATTCAACTCCTTTCACAAACGCTCCTTCGAAGTTCACTGTAGGAAGAGGATTATCGAAAGCTGCTAATAGCGCCCATATGGAACTAAGATCAAGTTTCTAAAACAAAACAAATAGGATTGCATCAGAAGTCATAGGGTTTAATTATTGCACTGGATATCATCTACCTTCATCTGTTTAGCAACGAGGGGCAAGCCTGATGCTGAGAGCAAACGATTCGCACATTTACCTGACCAAATGGTGAACCATTCTGTATGAAAAGAAGATATAACAAAACATCTGAAGCTATAGAAGGAGAAAGCGGTTTCTTACCATTATGAGCAATGACAATGACATCAAACTGACCACGAGGTGTTCCGTTCTCACTTAAATGCCACATTCCGTTTAGTGGTTCCAGCTTACTAATCCAACAAGGTCTCACCACATCCACTAATCGACTCTGCAGCAAAATAACAAAGTATTATTAGTTACGTCAACTCATAACAAAAAGACGAGACATTTTTTTGCTGCAACAACCTCTAATAGCAATGAATCAGCAAGAGATCGCATGCCATTAACAGCAATGTATCTTGCAGGCGATGAAAAAGGAAACTGTGAAAAACTGCCCCCAACTTCAAGCTCTCCCACAACACCTTTCCACTCTCTAACAAGTCCTTTCTCTAACCACCCATCGACATACTGAATAAACCGAGAATCATCCGCAGTGAAGAACTGAGCAGCGTGATCGAAAATCAGTCCTTGTGGTTCAATGACCCTTGTTCCAAGTCTTCCTCCTAACCCATGTATCCCCTGCACAAGTCACATCAATACAACACAACAAAAGAGAGCTTTACTAGTTTGCAATGTTCAAGAAATAGCTAGGCATAATTATTGATTTATTTTATATATTTTTTACATTTATATAAAAATTTAATTTTTAGTTTTAGTTATAAAATTATTTTGAAGAATTATTAAAATTAGATATACAAAATTAAAAAAAAAAAAAAAAAAATTGTTGTATTAACACTTTTGCTTAATTTAACAGATTTAAACTAATTCAGATTGATTTAAACAAATTTAAAACAGTTTAAACAGATTTTAAATTGGTTTAAACTGATTTAAATAGCATAAAATTCATTTCAGATAGGACCAATTTGCCTTTTAAACAGGGGCACTCTACCTAAACCAACTTTAGAACTATGCTAATTTGTTTCCATTACAACAGCAAAAACACTTTAAAACCTAAACTTTCTCAATACCCAAATCCTAACTGATAATAGAGAACAGTCACAGAGAGTTTCCACAGGTGTTAACCAAAAAAGCTCGGATTCGAAGTGAAACTACAGCAAAAAAAAACTAAAGACCAAAACTTTCTCGACACCCAAAACCCTAATTGAGAATTGAAAACAATCAAGGGGAGTTCCCAAGAGACGAACCGTATCGAAAACTGTGGACTTCACGCCACGAGCTTCAAGGTTCAATGCGCAGACGAGACCCGCCATTCCGCCGCCGATAATCGCCACCTGGGGATCGTCGGAGACTCGCGCGGTGAACGTAACCTGTTCTTGCAAGAAGGACTTTTTGAGGATGGACCTTCTGGAAGTTCCATACTTGGAGGAGTTCCGACGTTTCTGGAAATTAGGGTTTCTGCTGCTGGGGTTTGACGCCCCTGTGTTCTTCTGGGAATCGCAGGTTGTTATGATTTTTCTGGTGGTGGAGAGATTAGGGTTTCTGGGTTTAGGTAGGGTTTTGAATTTGAGAGGTTGGAGAAATGAAGAAGACAAAGGGATTAAAGAAGTGGCCATGGTTTGGTTTAGATTTTTTTTGGAGGGAGGCAAAGATAAATGCTGAGTGTGTATGTTATCTGTTTATCTTCAAAATTTTAAGCACCTAAAATGACCGTTTTACCCTGTTCTGTTTTTTCTTCTTAGATCTTCATGAGAACATTTTATGATTTTCAAACTAAAACTACAACATGACAATGAGAGTTTTTTTTTCTTATCTATAGATCTTTTATTGATGAAGCATATACAATACATAATATATAAAATAATACATAACATATAAAATAGGAGTGATATGGTAAGACTGACAAGTTAAAATTAAACGAAATAGAAAAAAATATTTTAACTTTGAATTAATAAATAAATTAAATAAATGTTATTTTTGAAAATCGCATATATATATATAAATATATTTTGTATAAAAATTGATCAAATCAATAAATTAAAAAACGACTAATTAAAATATAGTGATATCAATTAATCATGTATTTTTCTTTTATTGTTATGAAAAAGAGACATGAGTAAAACCATAAGAAAGAAACAAAAATCAATTATGATTGCTAAAATTTAATATAGTAAGATCCATATAATATGAATCTTCCTCTGACCATATTAACACAAATAATATATACATTTACTCAATAACATATAGATGGAAGATGAAAAAGAAACACTCAAAATATACAAATTTCAACATTAGGAGTTCACTTCAACAATCAACATTAAAAGTTTCACCTTACAAGTAAAACCGAGAAAGACGGTTACATTGTGAACCAACCATATACCGGAAATAACCGAAAACATTTTAATTTTTCTCCGGTAAGATCAAAGTTAGATGTAGAGTAAACACATCAATCATATCAAGCCTCACAGGCTTCTTCCAAGGACTCATTGACAGGTTTCAGACCACTTTTACCCTTACCAGATCTGAAACGAGGGCTGTCATTGGTGTTCTTGCTCACTGTTCCGGTGCTGTGTCGGTTCCTGTTAGAGGCTGTCTTCAGAACTTCTTCAGGGGACGACGAGGTGACTGCATCGCTGAAGCTTTTTCTCCGAGAAAGGATCAGTTTTGGTGACTTGGGACGGGTCAAAGGAAGCTAAGAAAGAAACAATAACATAAGCTACATTGTCACAAGAACAAAGATACGAGTTTTGGTTCTAACTTCTAAGTATGCATACCTTCTTGAGCTCAGGTTTAGCAGGAGGTGCTTCATAGTAGAAGTTAGGGACAGGTTTAGCCTTGAACTTGAGATTCTTTCTGAGCTGTTTCAAGGCTGCTTCTTGTTCTTCCTTTTGCCTTTGTTCTAGCTCGTTCCTTTCAGCTTCAAGCGCTTGGTTCTTCTCCTCAAGCTTTTGGTAATACTAATAACACACACAAAGAAGATCAATCAGTAAACAGAACATAGTAAGACTTTATAATATGAGAGAGTGCCTTTACCTCTTTGCGCTTCTCAGCACGTTGAGCACTTTTAAAAGTTGGTGCACTTCCATGAGTCACTCCAGACTTAGCCCTCCTCAAGNTCGTTAAGGAAACATTATAGGTTTTGTTATAAAAATCAAGTACATAAGCAACATAAGGATTAAATGATAAGAGAGGCAGGTAAAAGGATACGAGGAAGCGATGGAGAAACTATCATCCTCATCATCCATATGCTTCTTGTTATCAGGTTGCAATGGCTTCCTCGCCGCGACAAGAGGAGCATCACGCTGCAGAACATCATCATTTACACCTCTCAAACTACTTACAAAACTTCTCCTCAATTTTTCAAAACCAAATGAGTTTTACCTTTGAAACTTTAGGGGTTTTAGGAGAGTTTTGAGCTCCAGTTCTCTCAACTTTTGGTGTATTTTCAGAATGAGAATCGTCATCAGTGCATTCCTTGACTTCAAACTCTTCCTCAGACTCAGCAGCTGCAGCTATCTTTGGAGCAACGTGAACCCTACCGCTTGAAACGTCAGCGTTTCTGTCCTTACGCACCTCAACGACTTCTCTTCCCATTCTCACTGCTTGTAGCCTTATATCATCAACGAAAACAAAACACAAAAGAGTCTCTTTTATTACACAGATTCAAATTTGTAAAGTCTCAGATTATATACACATCAAACTTCCTCTCCACCCAAGAGATAAAATCATGATCTCATCATCATAAAGTTTACAGCTTTAGATTGTAAGGAACAAGGATTGGTTCAAAGTTGGAACATTCTCGAATCTAGTGAAAACCCAACACGCATTAACAAGCCAGATGGAGAAAGAGTCAAATTTTTACAAGAAAAAATGTAAACTTTGAAATTTATATGGAAAACAGAGGAGATTCTTAAGATTTTGTGAACAATTTTATATGAAAGAAGCAGACTTTCAATGAAAAAGAGGTACCTAAAACAGAGGATGATAATAGAAAATGGGGGAGAGATTGTTCTTACACAAGACTTGTTAGGGATGAGGGAAGGATTCTTGTGCGCTACCACCTCTGTCTCTTCTCTCTCCGATTGCCCGTGAGAATTTTGCAGACAATTTTGAAATGAATGTCTTTATTCCAGAACAAAGTTGTCTCCCTCTCTCTCTCTCTCCCTCTCTATAATTTTTTTGGGTGGTGACTATTTTAGAGTTGTGTTTGATTTGTTAAAGCTGTTTGGTTATTTATTGGGAATTTTCAAATTTTAATTGTTTTCTTTAAAAGAAAAATACAATTTGGAATTTATTGGCGCTTTGCATAACTTTAGATTTTCTTCTATCTACTAAATATTGAAATTTGAACATCTATTACATTGTTTCCTGGTAAATGTAGAAGGATTATAATTAGTTTATTGTAATGAATGGATATTATCCATAACCTTATTCAGTTGGTTATTTTCCTTTTTTTACTTTTAAATGCATAGTTAGTAATATACACATTTTCTAGAATGATTCTCATTTTGATCCTTTTTTGCATTATTTAAAAAAAAAAAGTTTAATTTTCTTTATAAATATATCTAAAAACTGTATTCAGTTGAAAAAACAATGACCAATCTACATATATAGTTGCTAATTCTAAATGATTGTCTTAGATTGACCACAAATGTTTTCTCATGAACATAAAAAATTATATCTTACTCTGAAGTGTTATTCAGTTTTATCAATGCTATCGTTATCCCTAATGAATTTATTATGGCAAAATTTGGAATATAATTCCATTTACTAATAGAAATCAGATACTTGAGATGAGGACAAAATCACATTAGACATTCAACTTAGCACCGATTAGCTTTGAGTTTGATTATTAAACAATCATAAGCTTTTTGACAGTCATTTTTATCAAAAACATTTTAAACACTAGTTGATTATACTACTACAAACTATAAAAAAATATTACTTAAATTATTTTACATTTGGTATTTTACATATTTTTGAAAATTTATTTTTGATTGCCTTATTCTCATAGGTTTTATAAAAATTTACGTCAAACGGTAAAGAATCAAAATTCAAATCTCATAATGTATAACCATTAATCAACCATAAAGGAGATGAAACAATTTCAAACTAACAAAAATAACGAGAAGGAATTCAAACTAATCACTGTCCAATATTCAATAACCATCACTGCCTTTAAGTCACAAGATGCAATACCAATATGACAAATACCTCATTTATAATAACCATAAACACAATGCGACAAAACTCGTTTTGATAATAACTTCTCGACAAACGTGATACGGCTACTTAACTACCCTTGCTTATTTGAATTTGTTCAAGTATGTATTCCATTATAAGTAAACCAAAAAAAAACCATTCGAATAAACTCTTTTCTTTAACATTCGAATCTTGTTAAGTTACGTATTTCATTTACTCTGTGTAACATAAAAGAAATTATAAGCTTTAAAAAAATGCTTCCTGCCTTTACGAGTTCAAACTTCAAGAGTAGTTCATGCTTTCCCTCGTTACTCTATTTAAATTTTGCAGCTTTATTAAAGTGTTGGCTTTGAATATAGTATGGTGTCTACCGTGAATTGATACGTTCAGACCATATACTATATAGTTTTAATATACACACGTATGCTTGTAGTTATATACTTATGTGTTTTTAATTTAACCTTTTTAGAAGAATATACAAAATGGGTTTATTTCAACTGTTTGATATTTTATTAGATAAAACTTTATGTTAGGATGTTGATTATATCATTCATTGATATGACGTATAACCACGTTGCATTAGGAAAAACGTAGGACCACGTCGCAACTCAAAATCATATTATCCTCTGGCGGCAAAATTCGTAGGAAAACATAAAACAAAAGACAAATCGGTGGGTTGGTCCAAGAGATGGTCCCGAATAAGATTTTGCCTATGAAAATGATAACAACCGACGAGATTGGCCTGTGTATTGTGGATATGGAGTGGACCGTCTCGTTTCCATTGATGTTGGAGACTATAATAAACAATGACATTATTGATGTTCACTAAGACTTTGTCAAACATGAATGAATGTTAGACCATTATTACCTCTAAAACTTTTAGAGGATTTTTTAATTTTTTGTTTTATTAAAAAAAAAAAAACGCATCAATCGTAGTCATCATGTGTCATTGAGACCCGCAAACAGCGCAAAAAACCTTCCAAAATCAATTCTTATTTCATAATTTACGGAGTGAGACCCGTGAACAGTATAAAAAACTGAGATAATCATGAAGTGGTGTATATATGTAATTTGGTTATAGTATGTAAAATCAAATGTAGGTCGGAGTCTTTGTAATGTCAAGAATAACAGGTCCATGTGAATCTTTATATTCCCGCATGATTGTGGTCAAGTAGTATGCAAGACCTAAAAATGCTATAGAAAATTTTCTATAGAGTTCAAACTTCCTTAGAAACATAATCATAATTATATAAAAAGTATGAGATTTAACTTCGGTTTAGACAATTTACATGATAGTTCGGAAACATACAATTTGACTATCTCTTGTCATAAGTTGAAGAATATCTAAAGTTAAAGTTTGATAGTTTTGTGGCCATTAAAAGAGGAATCCACATTGTATACCGGAATTGACCGGATCATCAGATACTTGAAAAAAGTGAATCGTTATCGTTCAAAGGTTATATTAACTAATTGAAGTTTAAATCTCAATCTAAAAGACATCAGGCCCAGTTAGATTAACATATTGCAGCATGTTGTAGGCCCAGGCCCAGTTAAGTTTGTAAAGAGTAGAAGAGAGCCGCTAATCACCTCGGGGCAATCTCGTCATTTACAACTACGAACCAATCCGTCTTTCGCTCTTACTCGGTCAACAAACCTTCCGATACGACCACGTGTCAAAAGTTTATTGGTTTTCCGAGAAGCGCATCAGGTGCTATATAAATACCGTTACGCGTCGTAACGGCTTTTCCAATTCCTTTAGTAACCAACCCAAACCAAAGCGATCAGAGAGAACTTTTTCCCGCTAGCGAGTGAAAGAAGAAAGAGTGATCGGAAATAGATGGCGATGGAAGTAGCAACACCGGCTCCGGCACCGATCACAGCACCGGAGAGAAACATCATCCTCGCGCCGTCGGTGAAGGCCGCCACCACTGAGACTCACAAGAAGAACAGGATCCAAGTCTCCAACACGAAGAAACCATTGTTCTTTTACGTTAATCTCGCCAAGGTGTGTTAATCTCTCTCTCTCTCACCGGATCTATGATTTGATTACGGAAGCGTGAGATCCGCTTGATTGTAGATTGATTCTTTGCCTGGAATCTGAGTTTGCGTGCTAGATCTTGTTGATGATCGATCTTCGGTGTTTGATCTCTGTCCACCAAGTGTTTGATTGTATTCCAGATCTGAATCAGTCTTGTGCGATTGCGTTGCGTTTGATTCTTTATTCTCTTATGCAGAGGTACATGCAGCAACACAATGAGGTCGAACTCTCTGCACTTGGAATGGGTATAGATTTTAACCGTTACTTAGTATTCTTTAGAAGATCTTTCTCTTTGCGTATCTTATTGGAACTGTTTGATTTGTGCATAGCAATCACAACTGTGGTAACAATCTCTGAGATTCTGAAGAACAATGGATTAGCAACAGAGAAGAGTAAGTAGAAATAGTCTTCTCTCTATGATAAGCGTTAGAAAAAAATGCTTTCGTTTAAATTAAAGAATATTTTGACATCTTTGTTTAGAAGTGTTGACATCGACTGTGGGAATGAAAGACGAGACTAAAGGAAAGATGGTTCAGAAGGCAAAGGCAAGTCTCTTCTTTAACATTTCCCTTTAAGAACTCTTTGACTTGAAATTTTACATTGTTTTGGGTTTTGTTGTTGTTCTTGTTGCAGATTGAGATTGTGCTGGGAAAATCAGACAAGTTTGACTCTTTGGTACCACCTGTCACCAACGGCAAAACTCCGGAGGAGGTAGCTAAAGCAGAGACGGAGGCTGCCATTGAAGTACAAGAAGAAGCTGCAGCCACCGAGGCCTAGGACGGGGAGCCTGTCGCTGATGAAAGATTGATTTCACTTTTGTTATGTTTTGTTGTTTTTGTTTCATATTCTGTGACATATCGAACATAATACTCTAGATATGATAGTAGTTGTTTGTTTGTATGAGAAATATTTGATTTTTTTTTTCTTTCTGAAACATTCCATTGATTTCATTTTTTTTCTTAATGGTAAGTAAAATGATGGGAATTATTACGTGACAAACAATCATACATATGGGTAGTAACTTTATACATATATAAATTAGTTATGAAGAAATAGCAATTATAATTATTAGGGAGGAAAAATAGGTTATGCAATACAAATACCAACACTGGATAAATGAAGAAAACAATATTTGTGTAGCAAAAAATAAAAGTCATAATAAGCCTAACAGACGTTGACAAAAAAAACGCCTAACAGACCAAAGGCCCATAGAATTGGGCCTAATACAGAAATATCTGTAACATATTCTGTGTGTGGTCAAAATTAGAAGTTACCAAATTTAGAAGGTGTTAAGTGCAATAAAATAGAAGCTCAATACTTCTGGATCTCAACTTTAAGATATCTCACCAGCGCCTCCATAATCGCCGGAATCTCTCTCACTCTCTCTCTTTCTCCGCCGCACCCTCTTCGAAGCTAGTTCCCGTTTCTCTCTAATACCGTTGAAGGTTCTCTCGATACCACGTAAGTACATCGTGTTATCTTTGAACTGTAATTCATTGGCAATTCTTAGGGTTCCTCACTCTGTGTTCGTCTCTTTTTAATACTCCGGTCGATTTTTCTCCGCTCCGTTTCACGCAGTTTGTTTCCATGTGTGAGTAGAAGCATCTGTTATTCAGTGATACGTTAACTCTTTATCTTAAGGCTGTAATTTTGTTCATTGGCAATTCTTAGGGTTCCTCACTCTGGATTCGTTGTGTTGGTTTAGGGTTTCTGTGTTCCGTTAGAAGCATCTGTTAGACGAGCTAGGCTTATTCAGTGACACGTCATCTGTTTGTAAATTCATAACGGGACTAAATTTGCGTGTGTGTATCCTGTTTCTTTTTTTAAAAAATTCAGTGCTGTAGTCATGTCTGAAGCTGAGGATCAGCAAAACTTCGTCGCACACAATGGAGACGAGGTTCCAGAGCATGGGTTAGATGAGGTGCATAACGGGTTACAGTACCAGGCCCATGATGAGACTCTTGGTCACCAACCGTACCAGGTTCAAGATCCGGTTCTTGAACCTCAGGGGTACGAGGTTCAAGATCCGAGTTTTGAACAGTTAGAGTACAATGATTACCAGGTGCAGGATCAGGTTACTGAAGAAGTCCAAAACCAGCCGCAAGATGAACTGCAGTACCAGCCACAAGATCAGGAGCAGTATCAGGTTGAAGACCAGGAGCAGTATCAGGTGGAAGGCGAGGCGCAAGATCAGGATGGTGATGAAGTGCAAGATCAAGTTGAAGGTGAGGAAGGAATTCCTGAGCATGTTGAGTCTCTACAGAAGCCAGAGCTTGAAGGTGATGCAACAGTTGGAGGTGGTGAGGAGAAGAGGTGGCCTGGATGGCCTGGAGAGACGGTGTTCCGTATGTTGGTTCCTGCACAGAAAGTGGGTAGCATCATTGGTCGCAAAGGTGATGTCATTAAGAAAATTGTTGAGGAGACAAGGGCTCGTATCAAGATTCTCGATGGTCCTCCAGGCACAACCGAAAGAGCTGTGAGTCTCTAAATCCTTACATTTCATGCTATTAGTAAAATAAAGCTCTTGAAACAAAACTAAAATCCTAATTATAAGAAAACTAATATAGTAGAAGATACACACTATTTATCCCTATAATTCACTGATTTGGAAATTTTAGGCGCTAGCTTCTGCTGAAAATTTTAAAAGGCCATGAACTTTTGGTTGAAAAGACAACAATTGAGCATACTTTTCCATTAATCTTAATAAAGATGTAAGTAAACAGAAGAAACTGAACACCCTAAGTTAATAATAAAGTCATCCCGGAAAGTTGTAGTTTGGCTGATTGATAAGATTCGGAGCTGGTGAAAACGTGTTGAAGAATGTAGTGCATCAAGAGAAACC
>MU109209.1:0-18118 GCA_012274485.2 Sinapis alba | reverse complement strand
TACGGATGTGCAGAGGCGAACGTGTTGTTCTTAGAATCTCCAGCAGGAGTAGGATTCTCGTACTCAAATACTCCAGAGGATATGATTGACCCAACAGACAATAAGACAGAAGAGGATAACTACATGTTCTTGGTGAACTGGCTCGAAAGGTTTCCCGAGTACAAAGCAAATGAGTTTTACATCGCGGGTCAGAGTTATCCTTCAACGTAACAAGCAAACCTTCATCAACCTAAAAGGCCTTTTGCTTGGTAATCCAACTCTTGACCGCATGGTTGAGTTAGATAATGAAGACGCATTCAAAGTGGCTCATGCTATTATTCCACAAAAATTTATGGACGATTACGTTAATTACGGACAAGGTACGCCCTGAAATTTTGGGAAATTATGCATGTAAATTAATCTCTGAAAATTTGGGGACAAAATCTAATGTTTTTCCTTGCCTATGCCTATGTCTAGGGTCGTCTCATTCTCAATGTTTCGATGCGATGTCGATTATAGAAGATCAGATGAAAAACATGGACACGTACAACATACTCGCTCCAGTATGCAAAAACGCCACGTTGACTAGTGAACCCAAGAAAGACACCACAATAATGGTGCATGATCCATGCAATGAATACTACGTGTCAGCTTATCTTAACAATGAAACGGTTCAGAAACAGATACATGTCAAACCCACAAATCTACCGTACGTGTGGGAGCCTTGCAACCATACCTTATCAAGTTTTTGGAGTGAAGAGGATAAAGAAGGCATATTGGTTCCTCTTCTCCACAAGATAATGGGTCAGGGCGTTCGAATCATTGTGTACAGTGGAGACTTGGACTTGGCGGTTCCCGTGACTGGTACAATCCAAGTGATCAAGAATATGAACCTAACGGTTGAGAAGTCATGGCGTCAATGGTTTTCTGGAGGAGAGGTGGGAGGGTTCACAGTGGAATACATAGGAAATCTTACGTTTGCAACTGTGAGAGCAGCATGCCATAGTGTGGCTATCGATCAGCCTATACGTGCTCTTACTATCTTTACTAGCTTTATTAGTAACACTCCTCTCCCTAGTACCCTCTGATTTATCATTTGTGCCACCTATAAAACTCAAATAGTTATACGCTTTGGTATCGCATACATTTCGTTACTCTCATGTTGATCTCGAGGTGGAAAGAATGAATTGTTTAGTTTGTATTGATTACATTAAAAGTTCACAAAACATATATGATATATTTGTCACATCTATATTATTGAAAGAAAAATAAAAAAAGTAATGTCCATTAGAGCATCATTATCCCACAAACCCCTTTTGGGTTTCTTAGACTTTTTTTTTTTTTGCTTATTCGTGTGATTAAAAAAAAAAATGTAACCAATCGCAGGCTGTCACGTGTCAGTGGGGCCGCGAACAGTACAAGAAACAAGGAGAGAGAGTCTCTTATTTGACAACATTTAGACACGGTTCTTCTTAAAATGTGGGTCCCCCCACTACTTTTTTCTTAAGAACTCCAATTTTTGGGTGGGATAAAAGTGCTCTTAGTTTTCAATTTATTTACACTAAAATGCCACTGAAATTATCAATTAACTTATCTATTAGTATTGTTTTTTTTTTTCTAATTTAATAAATTACTAAATTTTGACATGCTTTTAAAGCGCAATATTTTTTGTTGACATACTTATTAACTTGTTTATTTGTTCACTAATATGTCTAGACATATGCGTTTGGTTTTTGTTTTGGTTCTAGTTTAATTCCAGTTATATTTTCATTTTTTGGTTCAATAGATATAGAAACCGTTTGGTTATTTATGAATTTGGATTTGGTTTTGGTTCGGTTAATTTGGTTTTTAGTTTGGTTCAAATAACAATATTAGGTTTTAAACGAGTACACATTTGAGAATCAGATAAAAACCAAAATCGAACTGATATCCACTAGTACTAGAAACAGGACCTGTCGGTAGTAAGACCATAACTGAAACCGAACAAGTTCATTTTTGGTCAAATCTGGTTCAAGTAAACGGTTCCGGTTAAAAATTACAGCTCTAAACTTAACCCATACCCGCTCTCACACTATCCGGTTAGGTTTGAAATGTTCTCATCTAATGTTACGGGGTGGACTGATCGTCTATTATGATTTACCATGTAAATCGCTTGAACTGAAGTCAAAACCTAAACTGGCCAAGCATGTATAACTTAATTCCCATCAAAAGCCGAATTCATGACACGCTGAACTCCAGTGAATTATCACCAGGCTACCGCTGCTTGGGGAAACCAAGAAAGAAACAGATAATCCAATATATATATGTCTAAATCTACGTGTACACGTATATATTTAGAGCATGATTAACCCTGGGTTCTTAAGTGGGGTTCTTTATCCTAATTTAAGAACCGGTTTTTAAAGAAAAAGTTAAGAACCGGTTCTTAAATCTCTTATTTAAGAACCAATTTTTAACTTTTTTTTTGGTTAAAATTAAGAACCGATTCTTAAATTACGTTAAGAACCCCACGTAAGAACGGTCTTACTATATATATGTCTCAAAACCCTAACATGATGTACACGTTTCAGTGAGAGACAAACACATCGTTTCACTTTAGTACTTCTAGAAGTATCTAGAAGTCTACCTATTGAAATGCTGAGAGTTGTGCAGGGATCGTTTTCGTGATATGAAGAAGCAGAACACGTGAAGCACGTCAAAGACTGTGGAATGCGCCACGAGGAGTACAAGTTAGTACGGAATCTACTCTAGTGTAATTGATCAATTCATCTGTATTTTTTCTTGTTTCTTCTGTTGGAAAGTATCTTTCGCCTTTTTAATCAAAACATATATGATCACTTTTTTATTTTTGGATTCTACGATGACGGCTCTTCTTCACCACTTTACGACAAGAACACAACAAAGTACACACGTCAATAATATTATTCCACATACCACTGTATCAGCTCTGTTTCTACGAGTAATAAACTAATTAGCTCTGTTTCTATAAACTAATAGAATAATATTGTTCAGACGAAACAGCTAATACTGTGACAATCTGTTCTATGGACCCCGGTTCCCAGCCATGTAGAGTACCGTTCATAATTCTTTACTCTGGAAGGAAAGACCTTCACATTCATGTTTCCAATATTTACTGATGGATATGGAAGCGTTTCCTCCGTTTCCTCCCACGGTGAAGAGTTAAGATCGGTTGTAAGACTGTGAACCGGGGTCCTCGGAACGGACTGTCACAAATACTTTGTTTAAATCATAATCAAGAGTTGAGAATAAAATTGAAACTTTTATTTCCAATAAAGCTAATATTGTCAATGGAAGCTTTTGGAATAAAATCATAAGAGAGAAAGCAAAATAAAAGTTGGTTCTTTGAAAAAGAAAGAATAGTTTAATTGGTGGAGACTCTGAGGCTAAAGGACTTGTTGATCCAAGCTTTAAAGCTTCCTCCTTTTCTAGCTCCATCACCTTCCTTAGCCACCTTATTCTTCTCCTCTGGCTTCCTACAAAGAGTAAAGTTCCTTGCACCAAGCGATCCAATCCCTTTCCACGCGCTTAAAGCTATCACAACAAAACCAAAAAACCGGTTTAGTAAAACCAAATTCGGTTACAAAAAAAAAATCAAAAGTTGATTGGTTTACTTACCTTCAGGACCAACCATGGGACAATAGAGAATAAAATCATTAAAGTCGGAACCGAGAAGAGGAAGACGACCTTCACGAGCGTAGCACTTGAGAGCAGTGTCGATAACCGAAGCGACTAAATCTTCTTCGTAAGCAACGAACCGGATCGGACCGGCGCTACCGAGAACCGTAATGCTGACAAGGATTCTGTTTCCCTTAGCGTTCTTCTTATGCTTGTTGTAGAGTAACATCTTTGTGGGTTGAGATTGTTGTATTCACGGGTCGAGGCCGAGGCAGCGAAAGTACCAGCCTTCGTTGCAAGAACCGAAAGAGAGGAAGAAGCTCGTCGTTTGGATTACAAGGGAGAGCAGAGACTTTTCACCGATCAGATTAGTTTCCACCATTCACAAAGGGTTCCACACAAGGAAGGGAGAAGCACTTTTGGTTTTGGTTTGGTGAGAAGGAAGCAGAGAGAGAATGAATGTGATTGTTTAGAGCTGAGGGGTGTTTAAATAGGTTTGTTAGGGTTTAGGTTTTTTTATGGCAAAGTTTTGCGAAAGTTCGGGGATTTTGAGAAGATTTTTTTTTTTTGTTGCTTTTTATAAAACGTGTTTTTTTGGGTCCGTGTATATATCGAGTAATTAGGACCAGAAGAGAAAATCAGAATGGTTTCGTTCGGTTCAATTCAATTAAAAAAAAGGGTTTAAATGTGAAGAATGAAGATTTTGTTTTGTGCAAAGATGAATTTTGCATGATATGTATTTCTCATGCGTTTATATTTGTGTTTATTTAAAAGATAAACTTTTCTCAATTGTTTTTTCTTTTATTAATTTGGGATATTTTAAATTTTTAGAAGAATTCAACCTAATCCATAAAGAGATGTGTAATTTACGGATTAGACTTTTCTTCAGTTATATAAATGAAGTGCAAGCATGAGTCCATATCCATATCCGTGTAAGTGTCTAGGAATGTAATTTAGTTTCTTGTAACGAATCGAATTTGAAACATGTTACTCTTCCAAACCCTTCTTTTTACCACTTCGCCACACGGTCCTGTCTGGACAAATTTATGCAAATGGACGTGGGAAGTTAGAGATCTACAAAGAATGTCCACTAAAACTTACCACATAAAGATAGCTATATATTCTGAATACAATGTTTACAACATAAAATCAATAATCAATGATCTGGAGTGGACGGCTATGTAAAGGGAAGGTGATGAAGTTGATTTCTTTTGTGACATCCATATCGAACTCACTTTTTATTTTGGTAGAATATGACTTGATAAATGGTAAACGATCGTTATCGAAGTTGAGCAACATGAAATAGCATAACGGGACATGCGTTGGACCACATTTTGCTGAATCTTGCTGCTTTTAGGTTCCACTGATACAAACCTCCCCATATTAGACTTAAAAGTTACACGTTTCTTCTACTTTAGAACGTAGTAAGTTTCTAAAAATCTTAGAACTCACTTTTGTGAAATATATTTATATTAATCATTTCAGAGCAAAAATCAAGAAGTTTGAGGAGAGTCGTACGTATCAAAATTCATCTTTTAGTTGTGTTGGGGAAATTTCATAGGTACACGCAATATCTAACATGGTTAAATAACACTCTCGACAACTTTACTTTAATTTAAGGCTTTCAAATACCTAAAAACATTTCGTTAGTTAGTTTCCGGGTTTTCAGTTTTTTTTTGGTTTTCAGGTCTAAGCTCCTAGGTCTCATACTAAAATTTTATTAGTACGGGTCGGATTCACATAATAATATCTCGGGTTCAGATATATTTTGTATTGCATCCTAAATCCGTAAAATAATCATATATCATTCGGTTTCAGGGTTTTTCGGTTGGGTTCGGATTATACTGAAGTAAAAGACATAATTAAAAACCTTAATTTAAGATACATAGTGCTTAAACTGAATAAAACAGAGTATCCAACATATATCAAATCCGAATTTGGTCAAAGCTTAAGAAGAAATGAGTAATCTCTCAAATTGGTAAATATAATTTAAAATTTGATCCTCTCAAAGCTTTGAACTTTTTGCCTCTTGGTCTAATTTTTATCTGATCTGAGGTATGTTTCTTTATGTTAATAAACCATGGCGTTGAAGACGAGTTCTGCTGATAGTAAAACTAGAAGCTTTGTTCAGATGCTTCTTCTACATTCTTGGAGCATGGCAACAAATTAGTAAAGAAGACAATATTGCTCTCGAGATGACAAACAATAGAGATAACTACAACATTGTTCCAAACTTAAACTTCGAGACTCATCACGCATGGGAGTCTAGCATCGTTGATGCATAAGAAGCAGCAAAGATCAAGGCTTTCGAGCCTTGTGTTGCTCATTACATGGATTTCATTCCATCTCAAGATCAGAGTTTAACATAAGTGTAAAGTCTATATATATATGTTATATATGTTCGGGTTACTCTTCGGATATCAGATATCAGTTTAAACCAAACCGAACCCAAAATCTGAAGTATCAAAAAACAAAAACCCGATCGGGTTTTTAGCTAGATCTGAAACCGATCCAATACCTTTATTTCGGGTCAGATCCGGGTTTGGGTTTTGGTTATTATGCCAATGCCTATATCTTCATCGTTCTTTTTAATTTTGCAAGTGTTAAAAGTCAGAAGAACCGTTTTGTCTTAATCAGGTTATTATATAAAGATCCTCAGAATAAAGTCGAGTTTTATTAATAAGTTACTTAGTTTTGGGTTAAATTAAGTTATTTAGTTCCTATAGGAACGGTGAAAGACAGAACTCTATAAAGATGTCGAGTCTTTTTGCATGAAGATCTTATGTTATGAAAGTACAATCAAATTCTCATAACGTGAATTATGTGTATGTAAATGGAGTTATCATGGAAACAGAATCAGGTGCTGAAAGCATCACATGGGGCATGATCTTTGAATGGTGCAGAGCCAAGCTAAAAGTTTATGATTGAAGATACAGATAAGACCAAAGCAACTGAAGTATAGATAAAGATTCACATGTTTCATCAGAAAGCTATCAGTCTCACTATGATCTCACGATCTATGTAGACACCTAACCTACCTTCTTCTTATCATCATCTCTTCCATCTTAATTATCCCAAGGCGCTCAATTGTCCGGTTAATTAACATTTTTATTTATCTTGTAGCAATCTGGTAGAAATATACAGTAGCCTATAAATTTATGAAGAAGAAGAACCTGAATTACACCGTCATAGTGAAAAAAAACTATTGATTACCCCGAGAGACATTTGTTTAATATACTCCATCCGTTTCATTTTAATTGTCGTTCTAGGTTTATGCACACATATTAATAAAACATATAATTTTTTATATTTTTAAAATATAAACACAATTACCTATACATCTAACCATATTTCGACCAATAGAAAAATAAACCAGAGAATCTTCTTAATAAATTTTACTTTGAAACTAGAAAACGACACTTATTTTGAAACAAAAAATTTTCTTTACAACGACGATTAAATCGAAACGGAGGAGTACTTCATAAATGTGCATGTGTTAAAAAATATACACTCTCCCTTTCACAAATAGTATCACTTAGACAACTTTCACATATATTAAAAACTGATTAAAAATGTATTTAAATTTTCATTAATATCATCTATTAACCAATAGTATTTTAGATACATAAATTTATTTATAAGATTAATGCACTTTGCAATTAATATTGAGCTGAATGTAAATATAAAATACATTAGAATTGTAAAACAACACTTTTTATGTAATAAAAAAAAATGTTAAAGTGACACTTAATATGAAATAAAGGGAGTAACTGATCATACAGTTGACAAATATATTTAGATTTACTATGTTTGCATCTTGTTGGCAGAATTTAATTAAGTTTGTCATGTCCACAGTTAATGATCTTACTCATGTAATTCAAATTAACTAGAATGTTATGCACGTGTCATTAGTGTGTGTTGATTTGAGATTATTTATGGACTGTGTTCCAAGTTTCATGTTCTTGTGTATATACTCCCTCTGTTTTTTATTGTAAGTAGTTTAAGCAAAATTTGTTTGTTTCAAAATATAAGTAGTTTTCATAACTGTAAGTAATTTTTATTTTATTGGGTATAGTATGACCAATCAAATAATATATATTTATTTATGATTGGTTTAACTACACCTAATTTGTTTATCAAATATTACTTTTGAAAAAATTAGTAACTTTCTTAATATTTGTACATTCAACTAAAACTACTTACATAAAAAAATAAAAGGAGTATATGTTTCCTATTGTAAAAACTAAAGTTATAAAGGTGGTTTTTATATATGCATATAAATTACTTTGGATGTAATTAAATGCAAGGTTTTGCCCTCATAGAAAAGTCATATTGGTTATATTTTTTTTGGTTTATGGAATCATTTCATTTTAGTTCTAACATTATTCATGCACCTCTACCTAGATAAAGAAAATATCCGGATTTGAACTTTAATGCATGATGAGAGTAGATGACCTAGTAGCTCCAAGATCTTCCATGTCATTGCTAATTTACCTGAAAGTTATGATAGTGGCCTTGTACATGCAAGTTAAAAAGCATATTTGTACGTTAATAGATGTTTAAACATCATCCGCCAGTCAAATAAACGACCAAAATTTGAATTTCTCTTTAGTCAAAGACAAGGAGTGGCATATAGTATATACTTTATATTATAATTTGTCATTTACAAAATTGAAGAGCATATTCGAAACTAATATCACATCCATAGAAATAAATTATTAATGTGAGAGCTGATGAATTTATTTCAAACGTAACGATTAGGAAGAATACAAGAAATTAAAATAAAATAGGAAACGGCTTCTCTTTAATTATTGTCCAGCCAGTATGTGTCTGTTCAATTAGCCACTAGCCAGATTCCTCCATTTCCTGACGTCCATTGATTTTTAGAATCATACGCACAGCACCACAAACTCTTCTAGATTCAAAGGTACGTAGTAGGTCCATGCATTTCAACATGTCACACGTTGTTTTTGTCATCGATCAGTCTATATCGTACCACTTCATCCATATTAAACAATATCTTATACATATGTCGCATTTAAGGTTCGCTAATAAGCTATTATCAGCTCAGAATAATAATCCTTCAGACGTTTTTTTATTTGAAAAATATTCATTTTTATTCGAAAAAATAATCTTTTAATCGTTCTCAATTATTTTGTTTTAAGAATTGTTAGAGCATTTCTAATGATGCTTCATTTTCTCTTTTTGATTCATTTCTTATTTCACTGGTATTTTATTTTTTATTTATTTTTCAAATTTTGAAAAACTAACATTATTTCTTTAAATTTAAAGAAATTCTGTTTAGTTCTTTATTTTTTAAGATACAATGTTTTATTACAAACTAATCCTTAATTTTTATTTATTGTAATTTGTACTTAAATAAATTAGAAGATTCCATTTCATCCAAATAATTTCAAAATTTATATTATTAACTTATGAGAATTACATGTTCGATTTACAAGAATTTAGAATTAAATAGGCTAACTTTTTGTTAAATATATTTTAATCACTTAAGAGATATATGTATTTAGTGTTTTTTATAAAATCTAATTTCCTTTGTTTGTTTATTTATGTTATGTGTAATAATTGTATCATATAATAATTTTTAACTTATAATAAATAGTAATTGGGTCGAATTAATTTTAAAACAAAATAGATGGGTAAACTTAGTAAATTTGAAAAGTATAAGATATTATTATTAATTAATTATAAAGTGATGATAGAATATACTTAGAATATTGTTTTTTGAAGAAAAATATAAAACAATCCATTGGATATATTGGAGATGCTCTTAATATACAATACAAAAAATGAAAAAAAATTGAAAAATTAGGATACATCAAACTGAAAGTTTTAAACCTAGTGATTACAGATTTGAACTGAGTTAGATACCATATCATTATCTAATTTGAAACTATACTCAAGAAAGGTTGTACACCATAAAAAGCCTATGGGGTTAATAAGTTAAAAAACATAAATACTTATATAGTAAGATTGTAAACGTACATAAAATTTAGGGACTAAAATAAAAGCAAAAATAGAGAAAGATACGTCATACGTGTATGCAGAGGTGATGAATGTATGCAGAACCCTAAAGAAAGTAAAGGAGCAGCGGTTAAACCAGTTCATCTCCCAAAGCTAAGTAAAATAAGTTCATGCTCACGGATAAATGGATAATCTTGTTGTAGGGTTCTCTCTCAAATTCACTAGTGGGGCGTTACTAAACGGTTCTTAAATAGAAAATTGTCATATGAGACGTGATTGACTTGGCCTAGATGTTTGTGTTGGTACCTTGTGAAGTCCTCTTTATCATTATTACTATGTGATTTTCTATTCGTGGATTTGTTTTTTTTCATTTCTTTTTGAACCATTTTCTTGGTCGTTTCTTCAGAAACTGCAGACTCTTGTGATCAGTAGTAACTGTAATCCAGTGTGGATGATCCAATTCGGCTGGTAAGCGCTCTCTCACCTCTATTACAACAGTATGGTCTCCCCGGGAACCCAACTACTGACTTCTTACCTTCACTTACCATTTACACAAAACAACATGTTTAGTTGATCTAATCTATTAGCTTCACATTGTTGATGACTTGCAAGTCACGGTTTACTGGGATTTCGATTGGAATGCCTGTCCACTTCCTAGACGCTCTCTCAGTGCCTTCATTTGTCTACTTGGGTGACTCGCCTTTTTCCTGGAAAACTAAGAAACACGATACAGTGTATATATCCTTTGCTGAAGCAGAGTATCGTTCTATGGCCCATACATTGAAGGAATTAAAGTGGATCAAGAAGCTACCTGTGTCATTTGGTGTTCCTCATTCTTCTCCTATGCGTCTTTATTGCCACAGCAAATCGGCCATCTACATTGCTACCAATCCGGTGTTTCATGAGCGTACTAAGCATGTTGAATCTGATTGTCATTTTGTTTGAGATGCAGTCACAAACAAGATGATCATGTTAGAGCATATTTCTACAAAGGAACAATCAGCTGATCTACTCACTAAGTCTCTTCCTTCGCCTACCTTCATCTATCTTATGTCCAAGTTGGGTCTTCAAGACATTTCACCTCCAACTTGAGAGGGAGTATTAAGATAAGGACATATCACTGAAAGATTAGGACTTATCATACGTGTAGTTATCTATATTGTTAACCCCCTTAAGTTTAGGACATAAATATTCTTCATTGCACATCAATAATACACAGATTTAACATTCATAAGATATGCTCATAGCGCTTATGTCAGAGATTATGCTTAAAGAACATCCAAGTGGGTTTACAATGATGATGTTATTTGATAGTCATTATCTCTGATTAGTTTTTGTGACTTTTAATATTGTTTTGAAGTATGTATATAGGAAGTACAATAGTGACGGATGCAAGAACGAGTATGGGGCTCACTAGGTTTAAAACAGAGAGAGGAGTGAGACATTGTTTGTACAAAGTAGGGTACAAAAACGTGATTTAAAAGGGAGTAGAGTTAAAAAGAAATGGCATCCAGACCCAACTCATGATGGAAACTTCAGGACATGGTGCTATTAAAGAGAACCACTACTTGGATGATGGTTAGTTAATTATGATGTAGGCCATTATGGTTTATTTGTGTGCGTAAACGCAAACAAACAATCATGGCCCTTAATCCCTCTTTTTGTTCATATTGGTTTTATGTTTGATATATGGTTATTATGGTACATTGTAACACAGTGTAGGTGTATACAAGGTGGTGAAAATTATAATTGAATAGTGAGAATGAGACTCGCGGAATCAAAGGAAGGTAGGATCTTGAAGAGCCATTAGACCATTTCCAATGGTTTACTCTATTTTTTACACTAAAATAGAGTGACTCTATAATAGAGTTGGAGTTTGCTCTAATAATATTCTATTTAGAGTGAAAATAGAGTGATGAGCAAAAAAACAACAATTACTCTATATTTGGAGTAAACTTATTTTTCACTCTATTATAGAGTGAGAAATAGAGTACCATTGGATCACTTTTACTCTAAACTCTATTTTAGAGTGAAAAATAGAATGAGGTTGGAAATGCTCTTAGAAGCGATGCAGATGAATATTTAGTCAGAGCCAAGTGATGCAAAAGCAAAATGCATTAAAGCTATTGAGACATTTATGCGATATATAGCAGTTTTATTAATAACCTGCTTAGTTATGGCTGTACCTTTTAAATTTCAGAACTATAATTTATATGGTTATTAATTAGGAAGGAAAACTAGGATATGGAAACTAGACTCTTGTGGAGAATGTTGGGTAAGTGAAGGTTGCTTGGTGGACTCAAATGATCATCCATCTGCTATTGATGCTTACATATACAAGTAATTTACTTTGTTTGCAGATTCTATGTATCATATAACAAAATCCGAAATTCAACTTAATAGTTTAAATAAATAAAAATTCAGGGCAAAAGTGAGGAATGAAGAGAGTGAGGAAGAGTATGGGTGGGTGCACATGAGGCAGAGTATTCATAACCCTAACATTGCCCTAAATATGATATCAATGCTTCCTTGTGGATGTCTCATCATAACACAACTCTTCGGAGACCGGTGATTTTTTTTTTTTTTGATAAAATGTGAATTTAATACAAAAAGGAACAGTCTTAGAGCATCTCCAATGTATTACTGCATTTTTTACTCCAAATTGGTGCAACACCAAAATGGAGTTAAGTTTTACTCCAATGTATTACTCCATTTTACACTCCAAAAATATTATTTTCAAATTATTCTATTTTTATTTTTATTAATAATTGTAAATAATACCTTATACTTATAAAAATTTACAAACTAACCCCAATTATTTANACCCCAATTATTTATGTTTACAATATTTTTTTTAATATAAATTATTTTATGTAAATTTATTAAATAATCCTTTGTGGAATATACTATTTCTTTTATGTTATTGTATCATTTTAAATATTATTTAAGTTAAAATAAAAATATTAAAAATTCAAAGGACCATTTTATAAATAAAAAAAGTTCAACTCCAAAATGGAGTAATATGTAAGATTACTCCATAAATGGAGTAACCCTAGCCATTACTCCATTTTGAAGTTGAAAATGGAGTGGGGTTGGAGAAGATTTTACTCCATAATCATGTTTGGAGTTGAAAATGGAGTAGGGTTGGAGATGCCCTTAGAGCACCTTTATTGGTTTACATATTATATGAGTATCTTAAAAGTTGTAATGATATTATCTTTAATTTAATTAAATTTTAATTGTAAAATTTAAATGCTAAAATGAATAAGAACTATTGAAAAGAAGACAACTGGCGAAAATAACTTTTATGGAATTTTGTCAGTATATGTGCATACATACTACTTCTATTCTCTCTCCTCTTTTTTTTTAATCATTTTTAACCTTCTAAAGTTTTAGATACTCACTGAAGTTCTTAATAAACACATATGTATATGTATGTGTGTATATATTATATATGTATATATGTGTGGAGTCCACAACTTTTTTTTAAAACCCAACCCATAGTTTCTTAATTTTTTTTTAAGAAACTATGAGTTGGGTTTTTAAGAAAGTTGTGGACTCCACACATATATACCCATATATAATATATACATACACATATGTGTGTATTAAAAATTCAAATGGGTAAAATCCCCACTGGAGATGCTCTTACAACAGCTGGGACTATTTGAGACTAGATGAAAGCAGTACAGTGACCGGTAACTTTTCCATTCTTCTTTAACTAAGTCTAACTCCAATTTTTCAAAGAACTTGATGTTAAACTGTTTTTGTTTGTTGATTCGTTAACATGGATTTACGTGTGTCTGATTCAGGTTTTTGGAAGGTATTGGGATGGCTAGATTCTTGGATATAATAAGTGATTTTGACAAT
Organism: Sinapis alba; assembly: GCA_012274485.2. Classification (NCBI taxonomy): domain Eukaryota; kingdom Viridiplantae; phylum Streptophyta; class Magnoliopsida; order Brassicales; family Brassicaceae; genus Sinapis; species Sinapis alba. Next base: position 4,651 of record MU109209.1, on the reverse strand, counting down.
TACATTGGAAGTCATTCTTGAAGGCTTTTTAGTTAAATTGAGAAATATCATTAATTTCAACAAAGTGTGAAAAGTGTTACTTATTGTATCTCTATATTTTAACTAAGAGCAAACTATGTACATTAAATGTAAGGATCTCACCAAAAAAATGAATGCAGATATGAACTACATTAATCTTGGATTCTTGAATACACGACTGCTAAGTTTCACATCATTTTATTTCCTAGGATTTGGTTTCCATGACAATTAATTAATGAAAAAGTAGCCGAACTTCTCAAGGGAACTAGCTGAAATTTTCTTAGTCTCAAGCGGGTGCTGTTGATGAGACAACTCGCATTTGTAGTTTAAGTTTTCAGTTTGTAATATTAGATATTACTTGGTGGTTACCTGAGTATTCACGGATATAAATATTATACATATATATATATATATTATGTATATAATATCATAAATTTTAAATAATAATTAAAAATATTAAAAATATAATTTCAACCTTCAAATGATTCAAAAATTTAAAATTTCAGTACTGTTTTTAGTGATAATTCAATTATATTAAATAAATAAATTAAAAAATATTTATTTTATATGATTTGATCAAATAATTAATAAACTCATGATAAGTGAATAAAAAATCTATTTTAAATCACTTTTTAGTTATCGTAGTATTTTATCTATCACCTCATTTAATCTTTGATAATTTATTTTCACATTTTATAATCATCGTATTATCTTATATATTACCTAATTTAATTTTTGATAGTTTATTTCTACATCTCCATATTTCTTATTTTGTTTGAATATGTATGTATTAAAAAACATGAATTCTGAGAATCTCATATATATCTTTGATATTTTGAAAATTTTGGTATATGAAAAAATGTAGAGAATCCATTTCCCAATAACATAGAGTGTGATAGAATTAGAGAATAAAAATATGCAAATTTAAAAATTTATTAACTAATAACAATGAGTTTACTAAGAATTTCAAAATATGCTAACTAGTAACAATGAATTCTAAAAAATTAAAAATATTTATAAATCCGTCTCCCAATAAATCATTTTTAGTTTTGATGCAAATTAATTCTCAGTCGCAAAGTTTTTATAATTTGATGTAAAAATAGCGGATGAATATTTAGTAATAACAAATGCTTGTGGAATTATATATGTAATTATCACATTAACTTTTTCAACACATATTATGCATCTTCTTGAGTCTCTTCTTATTTATATTATTTTCATTTGTTTTTTTTATCAAATTTAACATGCATTGCTAATATCCTTAATTTTCTTATATTTTTATTGTCCAAATTTTCTATTTTCTAATAAATGATTTATATTCTCTTATAAATAATTTAAAAATTCAAATACAATGATTTTAGAAGTCATGATAACTAATTTATAAATATTTTTAAAACTTCATAAATGATTTAAAAAGAATGTATGAACTTTATAAGGCATTAATAGTTATCATATACTTATTCTCATTTAATATATAGGAGGATGTGTAAGTTGTTGGGATGTAGAATTTTCAAAAAATGTGTATGAAATATCATTTATCCAAAGTTTAAAGGGACTTTGCATGAATAATATATAAGTGATTTAAGATAATTTATTTATTTAATTTTGAGTTAGAGATCCATGAAACTTAACATCTTATTAGATTGCAAAACTCAATCTACATTTATACAAGGGATAAAAGAGGACAACAATTGTTTTTATTATTACATAATTTTAAAAAATTATTATTATGTAATCTCTATAAAATTTCAGACAAAATAAAATTTTAATTAGTTTTAAAATTGATTTTGATCATATTGTCCAGAGTCATTTAACTTATTCAGAGAAGTTTCATTTTCCCGTTTCATTTTATTACTTTTCGTATTTATTATATTATCCTCTTGTTGGTCACCAGTGGAATCTTAATTAGTTTCAGACTTCACCTAATTTTCAGTGATGATAATGTCCAATCATTTATTGAGAACTGGCCTTCCATAACGTGGTATCTTAAAGGCTCAGTTTCAAAATTTCAACTTGGGGATGTCGGCAACTACTTTTTGACAATGGATATTATACTGTAGGTATGTGTAGCAAATATCACAGGATCCAAGATCGTGTTTGATTTTGACAATAAAAACATACTGAAGCATTCTATTTAGGGGAACCATAAATTTAAACCAAGTAGTTAAACCCTAACTAAAAGGGACAAGAACTTGCATCCCAATTACTTTCCGTTGAGATTATCATCGTTCACCAAGTGTATCCAGGTACACGATCATTTTATATTCATATCTACCGATTACCTTACGTTACTGACGAATGATGGTCATATCATGTCATGGTGGATATTTTAGGTTAACGGCTAACTAACTCTTTATTTTTTATTTTTTTTGAAAAATAATAATAATAATAACCAATCGCGGCCGCTACGTGTCAGTGGAACCCGCAAACAGTACAAGAACTCTACCAAACTGAGCTCTTGCAGAAGAGAAGAAAATATGGTTTTTTAAAAAATGTGGGCTCCACCTCTTAAGAACCCCTTAAGAGTTGGGGTTAATCAGAGCATGTTTATTGAGGGTTTCTAAAGACGGGTTTCTTATCGGGATTTAAGAGACGGTCTCTTAGCTTTTAACTTAAAAAGTTAAGAGACGTCTCTTAGATCTCTTATTTAAGAGACGTCTTTTAAATCTCGCTAAGAGACTCACCCTAAGAGACCCCCAATAAACATACTCTCATGCTCTTACTATATTCTCAATAATTTGAATATTTGGAGTCATAATCCATTTGTAGATTACAACACGCTTTCTGAGGATTAATCTAGACTTGTTTGAAATATCTCAAAATTATTTGTTTTTTAAAAAAAACTATACAGCTAAATCTATAATGGAATCATTTATTCCTTTAATCTATTAGCCTTCTCCTTATCTTCATTAAATCATGAAAAGATAATGATAGGGACCCGTACACCAAACATATCAGCAAAAACAACACACTTAAAGTATAGTAGACTCATCATAGCTAGTACACGTCGCTTCTCATTGTTACAACTTACAACGTAAAACGATCTTACCATACACACACATAATCATTGCACACTCACAATTTATCTCTCACAAACTCGGACATGGCTCCATAGTCCTTTATTCTGTCTTAGTAAAAATACATAACTTAAGGCACAACACATATTCCTTTGATTTATTCATCGGCCAAGAGATGTTCGTCGATCTCTTTGGAGACTTCGACACAGAACTGGAGGAGAGTCTCGGGATGAGCAACCTCTTCGCTAATCTTCTCGTACTCAAGGTGCCAGTGCACAATACTCCCTGCCCCACCGTGCTTAGGGGTCACCTGGATTGTGAGCAAGAAGCTTTTGTACTCTTTCATCAGATCACCTTCAATAACCCTGAACGTGATCAAGTTCTTCTCCGGCTCTACCGCCTCGATCCTCTCCTTTGCCACCTTTGCCTCTCCATCTGCACCAAATATATAACATTTAATAGCTGTAGGTTTAAGTTAATAAAATATATTGATATACGTATTAACTGAATCCTAAGAGCATCATTAGTGGATGCCTCTTATTAAGAGTTTTTCACCAAAAATAATAAAAATTTAATGGAAAAGTTTCTAAAAGTTTGAGAGACTCATACAAAAGTATCTTCATACAAAAGTATATTCATGAAGAAATTTTTGTATGAATTTCTCAAATTTTAAGAGACTATTTTATTAAATTATTATTACTTTTGGTAAGAAATTCTTGACGAGAAATCTCCATTGTAGGTGGTCTAAGATTGATATACACTAGAATCGTCTCTTTATAGTCCACTGACAAATCTACAAGGCGGATACATGCTTAAAATCTTATTTTTCCAGAATCTTAGAGCATCCGCATTGATAATCTCTTGCCGGGAGTCTCTCACCAAAAATAATAATTTTTTAAAGAAAGAATTTCTCAAAACTCGAGAGACTCATACAAAAGTCTCTTTGTAAAGAGACTTTTGTATGAGTTTTGAGAGATTCTCTCTTTAAAAAAATTATTATTTTGGTGAGAGACTCCCGACAAGAGTCTCACACTAATGATTCTCTTATATGAGGAAAAAATATATAACAATAACGTGAACTTGCCATGAACGTAGTTCCAGAAGATGATAGAGCCGGGTTTGCCCCAATCGCCTTCGTGCAGATCACAGCCCTGAATGTTGCCTGGAGATGCTTTGGAAACATGGTGTGGTCTCCCGGTGAACATGTGATGGAACTGCTCGGCAGAAGCTTTGATCTCCACATCTGTCTCAAGTTTCCCAACCAAGCTAGACGTCTCTGTTGGCTTCACCTCCTCTCCCTCCGGTTTGTTTGTAGCCTCGCCCTCTTTAGGAGGTGCCACCGTCACCTTGGTCTCAGCTTCTTCCGCCCTTGAAGCCTCTACCGCTTTAGTTGGTGCCACGGTCACTGGCGTCTCCACCTTTTCCTCCATCTTCATTGCAGTTTCGGTAGCCACCTCAGCCATTTTAGGAAAGTAGGGTTGTAAAGAGTGATATTCTTTTGATGAGTGAGTTCCCTTTGGAATTCTATAGCTCTTTATGTAGAGGAATGAGTGAGCTGTTGAAGAAAAGAACTATTTTCTTACCACTACCCCCCATCATTATGACCCGCCTTGTGA
>MU109205.1:0-12500 GCA_012274485.2 Sinapis alba | reverse complement strand
TAAATGAATAAACACACAAAAAAGCAAACAAACAACGAACTAGTCAATCTAATTTATTTAAAAGTTTAATTGTATCACCTAATCAGACAAAAACGTTTTATTGTAATTTATAATTGTTGAAAGTTAAGGTTATAGCGTGAAAGGTGACAAGTTTGTTTTTATATGTGATCAATGTGTGAAATGGCCGAGTGAAAATCAAATTATTATATGTACGTGTTTTACGTGCATGGCGTTTAGTTTTTATTGTTTTCTCGACAAACCTAGCTGGTTCGATAACGAAATCAGAAGATAAGAGAAAGGGAAAGTCTAAGATGAATAGTGCTCTCATCAATGAACACTAAAGTATACAATATATGTCGTGTTTATAATTAAGCAATTTAACTAAGTTACTTTATTAGCTAGTGTTAACAAACTCTTTACCAAGTAACAAAATGTTAGTATAACTCATAACTAACTAGACTAATACAATGTTAGTAAACCTTAAACTGACAAGTGGATAAGAAATATAAATAAACATGTTGAACCGAAGCGGATGAAACGGAGGTCAAGCAAGGGTTTTATCAAGATGCATAGCTAAAACCGCAGAATGGTATATAAATAAATACGATCTTATTTTTTAGCAAAATAAATAAATAAATACGATCTTATTTATGTTTCTGAAAGCTTTTTATAAATCCCCTAGCTCCTCCAAATAAGATCGATGCTCAATCCGATGTCCATATGAGCTTTAAACCAATACTCGTTAAAGATTTCATTATATGGAAATGTCTGAAACACATGAACAGCTTTGTTACTTCTGAGAACAAACAAATTAGTATTATGTCGACTTGTTTGTTGAATCTGAAGTCGGTATATCTAGGTTGGTATTACGATTTCGATAGTAGGTTATTAGAGAAGTGAGTTTGAGAACATATTAAAAATGTTTATTGAATAAAGTCGAAGATTTAATGAAGAACAAAACAAGAACAAGTTATATGACAAACCCTAGTTCTAGTCTGCTCCAACCGTATGTGTGTATATGTCCCTTGACTTCAATCCTCTTTCTTTATATATACACCAGTTTAGTGTCTAAAGTCGGTTCTAAGTCTTATGGATCGATTTTGATACTGCTCTTGGACCGAGATCTCGTCTAAATGGACCTATGTCGGATAGATGTAATTTATCCCCAACATTGTTATCTCCATGAAACTGAATGAATAAGTCCAGACAACCATTGTAATAAACCATAAGGTGATTCTCACAACAGGTTTTGGTACATAATCTTAACTTTATTAAAATCACCTCATTGAAAATCCTAAAAAATGGCCGCAAAAATTAAAGCCAACGGATTGGTAATTAATGGCCCATGTGTTTCACTGCATTCTTATCTTATTCCCATTAAATTGACATGATGTGTGCTTTCTCTACTAGTTTTTGACCTCTTGTTTTTTCCCGCTTAGGTAAAACCAAGGCATCCTGTTTTCAAAAAAAGGGATGTTCTTGTCCCTAACGCCAGAGGAGCAAAACAACTGAAAGGTAAAGTCCCCATCGTTTCCAATGTCCAATGCCTTCATGTGCCATTTGTTCCTTAAACCAAAATCTGATCTGAGACGGTGTAGGAGAAGAATCATGAAAGGACTTGGTTGATAAATGGTGGGACAACAAAACAGACAAGCTAGTATCTCGTTTGATCTGCTATCAAGCGCAAGGAAACGGGTGAAGCACTTTGGCTAAGCGAGTCTCCTACTTGGGTATTATCAAAACTGCTACCAGCCAAGAAGAGACAAGAAGAAGCTGTCTCGTAGCCTTGTTAGAAACGTTATCTCCATGTAAAGAGCTCAAAGGGTTTACAAAACTCTTCACTTCAAACCAGTTGACTCATTAGAGAATTCCTTCTGATCTTTGGTATATAGACTCGGTACAAAATAGCAAACATCTCGAGTAACAGGCAAATTGGAAAACAACGTTTTGCAAAAGTATTTAAAGCCAACAGATGCAAGAAACAACGTTGAACAAGCTCAACTTAAGGAGAAAAGGAGATCATTCTTGTTATAATAAAGAAGGAAAAAGAGATGACTAACGAACTATGTACTCTAAAACTTAATAAAAGGGCCTTCGACACTTCTCTCATTATTCAGCTCATTTCACACCAGCAAGCATCCATCATGTCTCTCTGTCTAGTATCTTCTTCCCTGTGGAAACAGAAATGACCACATCATTAACAACTATCTGGAAAATGGAAAATGGAAAATGCAAGATTCATTTACGGTCAAGTACTTACTTGGTCAGGTCCCGGTTGTCCTGCTGGATTATTGTTGTTCCAGTCTCCAGCTGCATTCCTCTGATCTCCCTGTGGAAATGTCTGATTCTGCTCTTGTCCAGGTCCACCATATCCCTGACCAAATACGGGATTGGGAACTCCAGCTCCCGGTGCATGACCGAAGTTTCCATTCCCCTGTGGACTGTAATTCCTAGGCCCTCCTTGGTTGTAACCTCCTTGTGGCCCTTGGTTATAGTTCCCAGGTCCGCCTTGTCCGTAACCACCTGGTGGTCCTTGGTATGGAGGCACGGGAGATCCCTGGCCTTGATTGTATCCACCCTGATACGGAGGTGGGGGAGACCTCGGAGGGCCTTGGTTGTAACCTCCTTGAAATGGTGGAGGAGGAGCTTGTCCTGGAGGACCATAGGTCTGCTGAGGACCACCATATCCACCACCACCACCTTGCATTGGAGGTTGCTGACCAAACTGTGGGTTTCTTTGGAAGTTTTGAGGACCGCCTTGACGGTCAGATCTTTGATTGAACCTATCACGGGGTTGTCTTCTGTTATGCTGAATTGGTGGTGGCCTGTGTGTGATCACTCCGTTCTCATACTTATCTCCTGAAAAACAAGAAAACAGAATAGTTTTTGTGGAGTTCCAAGAGCCAATCTCTATGTATATCCAAAATGAGTTGAATATTGGAAAAAACAAAGCTCACCTCCATATTCTTTGTTCTGGGGATCAATGTAGGAATCTGGCAATATGAACACCACTCCAGGTAAATCTGTTCACAACACCAACCAAGTGAGAACTCTAGTCAAACAGTTTCTTCAAAAGGAAACTAAAATAAAGTTAAATTAAACTATATACCCTTGAACTTCTCTGATTCTTCTTCAGTCATAATAGCTTGAAAACCTTGGTAAGTTGTTGTGCTACAAGCATACATCTTCTTCTTAGCCTCCTCCAGGCTAATTTAACCACAAACACCCAAAAACACACAACATAAACGCCAAAAAATTACACAAAACGGAAGCAAAGCTTTAGACCAATGTATCTCAGCGAGTATCTCACTCTTGTTTTAGTTTCTAACTTTCTAACTAAAGAATAAGTTTTAAAAAAACTCATCAGTATCTCACAAACATTGGAGACAAAAGCATCTAATTATATTCCATACCGTAACTAAATGCAGCAAATTATATCCCAAAAACACAACATGAACGCCAAAAAAAAAAAAATAATCTAAATCAAAGCTTCAGACCAATGTAAAAATAAGACAACATAAACGACAAAAAAAGATACACAAAAATGAAGAAGCAAAGCTTCAGACCAATGTATCTCTTTCTCACTCTTGTCTTAGATTTTGACTAAAGCATCAGTCAAAACAAAACTCATCACTATCCAATGTTATTCCATACATGAAGCAAAGCTTCAGACCAAAGTATGTCACTTTTGTCTTAGGTTCAGACAAATCTATCACACTCTTGTATAAATTTAACTAAAGCATCAGTTACTCAAACAAAACTGCAGAAACAAATTCAACTATTATAATTCCATAATGAACCTGATACCAAGCCCTGCGGCGCAAGTCTTCTCGTAGGTAGAGACCATTTCCTCAGGGGACAAAGGATTGTCCTTGGGGAAATCCATGGTGATGAGCCAATGATTATAATCACATCCTTCGAACAACACAGTGTTCTCCGTGATCTCATCGCCTTCTTTGTAAAGCTTGTACTGCCTCGTCGAGAACAGCCTCACCGGAGCTCGACTCGCTCCCGTCAAACGCCCTAAGACGGATCTCTGTAGCACCGTCGATACAGATGGGGTAATGGAGGTTGGAGCGACGGGAGAGATTGAGATTGATCGGTTAAGACACGAAGTGGTAGTGAGCAAAGCTCGTCGGAGACGGTGAGAGTACATAGCCATCGCTGCTGAAGAGTCTCTTCGGAATTTTCTGGAGAGTTAGACGAAATTAGGGTTTTTGTGTGAGGGTTTTACAACAAGTGAATAAATAGTAATTGCCTTTAAGGCCCTTATTAAATTGTGAAAATGAGCTCTAAATTGCATCAGTTGCATTTCTGTTTTCGTTTAAGTAGAACTTTATTGGGCCAATAACTAAGGTCTTAATGGGCTTTAAGCCGCGTAGCTAAGGAGCTAGTAAACGCTGTCGTTTTGTGAAAGACGTCAAACATATCTTCGTAACTGTTTCTCCTCCTTCTGTCTCTCTCCGGCAGCCGTGAAAACCATGTGGTCGGCGACGCTAGCTTTCCCTTCCTTTATGGCTTCATCAACTTCTCTATCAAGCTACACGAAACCAAGACTTCCTAAGATTCAAGCTTCTTCGCTATCTAATTACCCTCTCGCCAGCAAAATCATGGTCAGAAGTAAAGTTTCTGCCTTTTACTATTATCTGGATTACCCCTTTGGTTAAGATTCTATCTCGCTTCTTGTTAAAGAATATATTCTATTTTAATGGTTAGTGGATGATTTTGAGTAAGGATTGTGGCTGTAACATGTGAACATATAACAATTATCATGAAATTGAAGTTGGTTATAGCTTATATTTGCTTATTTCTCTGTGTTTTCTGATGTTTATTTGCTTTATATAAACTATAGATTTACCGTTTTCTACAAGTGAAGACTTTCTGCAAAAGGAGTTTTCAGCTTTCGGCGAGATAGCTGAAGGTGTGTTTACATATTTGCTTTGTTTCTCACTGTGCTCATTGGGTTTAAGATCAGCTATATAAACTTTAGGTAGTTGATATAACTTCACTCTTGTCTTTCAAAAACAGTTAAGCTTGTAAAAGATGAGTCAATGAAGAGATCAAAAGGTTATGCCTTTATTCAATACATGTCTCAAGATGATGCCTTTCTAGCCCTAGAGACCATGGACCGAAGGGTAATTAGATTTAAGCATGTTTACATTTTTATGTATCAGAAGAATTAACCAAACTGTTTCTATCATGTTTTAGATGTACAATGGAAGGATGATTTATATAGACATTGCGAAACCAGGGAGGGGTGACTTCCAACAACAGCCGAGGACTTCTGGTCCCCCTGAGAAGCTCCAGGTGCCAGAAGAACCGGCCAGTAATGAAGTTGCTGATTGCTGGTATTAATTGTTAGGACCAAGTTCATGAAACTGTGACTTTGGATTTGCGTAGACCACTTCATGCTATATAATAATGAGTCAAGTCGTGTCATTAAGACAATGATTAATATAAACAAATGTTGTTTCACTACTGATAAACAATCACTGACACGGTTCCAGTTACAGCTCTATCAGTTTCTACAACTACCACATTGTTGGAAACATTAGTCACTGCACTCGCAGGTATCTCTCCCGATTGCGTCAAAAACGAATGTTGGTAATGGTTTATCCGGTTAGGGAATACCAAAAGCGGTGCAAAATCAGCGACCCATCTTGTCCCATTTGCTGAAACCTTTGCTTTCCCGGTTGTTGATTTCAACGTCATCCCTTCCACATTGTTCTGATCAATCACAACTTGCTCAACCTCATGAAACTCTCCTTCTAGTTTAACAATCGGGAAGTTGTGTTTAGGATCACCACTAAACATGTTGTTGACGATGTTCACACCGTGAATCCTCCCATGAACCGATCTCAACACAATGTTTGCATCTCCTAAAAAGAGAGCGTTTGTGACATGAACATGAACAGGATCTTCAATGACTATACCTGTGTAGTCAAGGTAACAGTTGTCTATCCTCGTTAAATGAGACTTCACTAGAATACCAATCCCACCAAACCATGTAGCTTTGTTATAGCAATGCACGCCTGTGACCATATTGGCCTGGCCATTCAACAAGATACCAACACCGGCTGAGAAGATCACCACGTCAGTTATGGCGTTATCTGTACTAGAGATATCGATACCTGTCCCGGAGAACTCTCTTTCTTGCTTGTCTCCGCCTACAGTTGAATGCTGTCCCAAGAAGGTGTTTGAAATGTATGTCTCGTGACCTCCCTGGACTTTGATACCATGTGTTGTGAAATGGAGGAAGTAGCAATCTGTTATACGGATACGAGCTGAGTTTACTACCGCAAGACCACCACCTCTGAAGCTTGAGTCGAAAAGAACGTCTTTGAAGGTCACATCCTCAAAGAAGATCCCTGAGTTCTGGTCTTTCTGGTCGGAGAACCTATCCTCCGGCGACGTTTTCATTTGTTTCCCGGAGTTTGAAGCCACGAGTTCTACCAAATGTCGATCACCAGGAAACACTTCCGATGCACGAAAAGTCCCTCCTTTTACCTGAATTACATTCAAAAGTCGAAACTTAAGTAAAGTTTACTGGTTGTTTAAGTGGGTTTGGTTTTAGTTTTTGGATTTTAGTTTATGGTTTTCGTTTTGATTTTTTTATTTCACGGTAGATTTTAGGTTTTTCATAAACTTGATTGGTTGTTTAATTAATTTTTTGGTTTCAATATATGATTATTCTTTTTAAATTGAGGTGTAAGTTATTTTTTATTAAAACAAAGTTAGTAAAATTATGATTAAAAGCTTTTAAATGATTATTTTTATTTTAAAATTATAAATTTTACTATTATGAGTTATTTTGTTGTTTTAAAATTTAAATGCTAAACAATTATTTTGTTAATTCTTAATAATTAGGACTATTATTTATTTTTCTCTATTAGCTTCTTTTCAGCTATATTAGTACATAGGTATTAAATAAAAAAAACTGTAATAAAGGAGAGGAATAAAAAAAGCCATCCTCAATAATCTTACAAAACTGAGAAATAATAGATTTTGTTTTTTTTTTCTGGTAAAATAATAGATTTTGGTTTTTGTTTAACAAATGTGTAATTTTTTCAAAAACTAGTTTCCGTAAATATTAAGGAAAATCTTAATTGGATGATAAAATAATTTTTTAAAAACTGCAAAGAATCATAACCTCTCCATCTTTTTATACAAGTTTATTAAGCTAAGATTCTAAAAGGACTAACCAGGAGGTTTCCGCCACCGGAGGAAGGGAACCGGAGAGGCTTTCCGATCTTGTAACTGCCACCTTGGAGATCAATAACAACACCTCCTAGATCAGTGACACGTGGCAGCATGTGAAGCTCAATGTGTAACTGAAAAGCATCGGTTAAAGCTTCAAGTATTGCTTCACTGCTGTCTTGTCCACCTGTTGGGTCAGCTCCGTAGCTAATTGGGTATATCACTCTGCCCACCTGCACCAAACCAAACCCCACACGCTCACAAACTACACACGTGTGTTCATATATATATATATATGTAATGTGTATGTACATACTGGAATGTGGGAGATGCTTACCATTTTGGGAAATGGAGATGAAGGGGAAGACAAAGGTGGGAGAGAGGGAGCGACTGCTAGTCTTTCTTGGATCTTGTCTTGGATTTCAAGAAGCTTTGTCATGTCTCTTCTTAAGGATAATGTCTCATCTAACTGAACTGAAATAATGATGAGAAACAGTAACAAGCAAACAAAGCAAGAGAGCCTCATCTGGTTTGTCTTGTGAAAGAGAGAGAGAGAGAGAGAGAGAGACAATGAAAGAGAGAAAAGAATAAGGAATGATTTATAATAAGAAGATGCAGAGGCTGATATGAGCGTGTATTAAAAAGGTCATTGTTTCTGTTGTTATTCTTTTGCTTTATTATTCCAATGAACCGACTCGAATTCCAATTTATTAAACAGAAAGCTTTTAGGTGTTTTTTGCTTTATTCATAAGGAAATGCAAAAGACTACAAAAAGATCAAAGCATGTTGTTGGTAGACAGCTGAAGTTCATAAAGTTTTAGAATTGTATGATGACTGGCTGATATCAAAATGATTTTGTGAGTTTATAATTTGCTTTCTTAATTTATGTTTTATCATCTATCAGTCTATAAAATGACACAAATTTATGTCATTTTAAGGTTTTATCTTTAAGTTAATCAATTTTTAATTTATACTTTATGGTTTCGCAATTTTTTATGCATATATCTCATATTCTGCTAATTTCTATAGCATTAATGATTTCTGAAGAAAATAAATCATTCGTATTAGACTTTGCATCTTATTCTTCATTCGTCATAAAGTTTGCTTTCTTCCAAATTATTCATCACCTATAAGAAAAACAATACTTTTATTTTCACCTACTTTCTTTGTTTATTAAGTATTTAACCTTTTTAATGCAAGTTTTATACTCCCTTCCCTCTTTATTTGAAAGGTTGCTTTAGGTTTTCACACACATTAAAAAGTAAACATGTACTTTTATTTTTAATTGTGTTTTAATCAATTTAATATTTCATTTGTTTTTAATAAAGTTGTACCATTTATATTTTTTAGTTATGTTTTAGTTTTAAAATATGCACTAATTGAAGTTTTTTTTTTTTAATCTTTAACAAAACAAGAAAACAATCGAGAAATCAATGTTTCAAATATAAAAGAGTATAGAAGGTTTCAAGTAATTACTGAAAATGGAGTGGGGGATATTAATTAATTTACTGTATGGAGAACACCTAAATTTATACAGTAGATGCAGAGCCTCGAAGTCTCCTCTAGAGATCTTTCTTCTTTTGTTGCCGACATTATAGACAACTAATTACATATGGTTGCTTTATTTGATTCTAATGTAAAGCATATTAGAGCGTTTGGTTGTCAAAATATAATTTCACAGGAGAGTAGTAAGTTCATTAGTCATTGCATTGAATTTCATATCAGAGAGACTAGTATATGTCTTGACAAAGAAAAATAAGTAAGTAAATGTCTGCCAACAACTCTTCAACTGCAATCACAATTTTCTAGATTTCTTATTTACTGATAGGAAAAATATAATTTCTCCTGATAGGAAAAATTACAAAAAATACCAGAAACCACCACGGGATTATAATTTCTTATAATTATTAAAATCATTATTAGGTTAAAAACATGACATTCAAACTCATTGGTCCACCGTTACATAAACTTGTGCAGTAACAGGTGCGTTTGTCTGAACCACCACTCGATTATCCGAAACGTTCCTTACCGCGTGAACAGGAAACGCACCACCGTCACGCGCTACGAGCGTGTACTGAACGTGCTTGATTAAATTCGGGAACAACAAAACCGGGTTAAAATCGACGGTCCAAGACGTTCCATTTCCATCAACCGATGCTTTAGCCACCGTCGATCTCGTTGCCATTCCGTTCACATTGTTCCGGTCAACAACCACCTGGTCAACATTCTCAAACGCCTTGTTCTTCTGATCCAATTGCACAATCTGGACCCCATTACCCGACCCGGAAAACATATTGTCAACAATGTTAACCCCACGAACCACACCGTTTATCGATTTCAACAAAATAAACGCATCGCCCAAGAAAAACGTCCCAGAAATCTGCAGCTGGACCGGGTCTTCCGCAACGATACCGGTATAATCCAAGTATGAATTCACAATCCGGTTCTGAGTTAAACCGGGTAATTTCAAATAAATCCCGGTTCCTCCAAAACCGGTTGCTTTGTTATAACAATGCACACCAGACAAAAGGTTTGCCTGTCCTGATATCATTACCCCAATCCCGGCTGAGAATATAACGGTGTCCGTGACGGCGTTATCATTACCCACCAAGTTCACGGCGGTGCCGGAAAAGTTCCTCTCTCCTTTGTCTCCACCGGCGGTTATGTGTTGACCGAGAAACGAGTTTCGGATATAAGTTTCGTGTCCCTTTTTGACAAGAATCCCGTTCGTGTCTCCAAACCGAGTGATGTAACAGTTGTCTATGCTTGTCCGGAGAGAATTAATGACGGCGATTGCTCCGCCGCGATAGTTGCAGTCGATGAGAAGATCTCTGAGAGTTATGTATTCGAAGATGTATTGTAACTTTGACGATTCGTCGTTGAGTTCGATTACATACTTATCGACTGGAAAATCATCTGATGCCCTTAATGTCCCTCCGCTGATCTGACGTGTTACACAAGTCAATAAAAGAAAGCTTTATTATTAATTCATTACAAAATTATAACAGAAAATGTATGTCCTGAATAATGAAATTACTTAACGGAAGAACATGTAAAAAGATTTTCAAGTTGACATTCGTTTTAGTAAAAATGACTTTTATAATTTATAAATGAATATATTAAGTATTGAAAAATTGAAGCTTTGAGGGAAACTTTGATTTTAAAAAAAAAATCAAAGTTATACGATAAAAGGAAGTAAATCTCATAAAATTTAATTTAAACAGAAAGAAAACTTTTTTGTTGGGAAAATCTAAAAAGGTCATAACGTTTGAAATTATGAGAGAAACATGCATATAAAGAAAAGAATCATTCTATTCTCGTGAAAGAAAAATAATGATCATTTTTGCTTAATTTTCGTTTGGTTCACCAAACGTACGAGAGCATCTTTAATCAAGTTTACGTTCAAACTAAGTTTCTACTGAGAACTTCATGTTTTAAAATATTTATTTAACGTTAAACAAAAAAAAATATTTAACGTCTGGATGCAGTGTCATATCACGTCACATAGATGGGCCATGAAGACATATATTTATATGAACATGCTTTGTTCATGTATCTATGCACACGTACGGAAGAAATCTAACTCTAATTAAAAAAACTTGCATTTAATAATAATAAAAAAATACTTACAAGGAGGTTTCCGGCACCGGCTGAGGGAAACCGGAGAGGACGGCTAATTAAGTAGCTTCCACCTTGAAGATCGATTCTTGCACCTCCAAGATCATTGATACCTTCCATCAAAACTCCATGATTTGGACCATCAAAAGCATCTTCCATAGCTTTCAATATCGCATTCGTGCTATCCGCTTTCCCTGTTGGATCGGCACCATATGATATCACTTGATACACCCGTGGACCGGGTACTGCCTACACCATTCATGCATCACATATCATGTATCATTTCATATAATCAAACCAAACCGACTAATACCCGGGGGGTCTGACCACCGGCGCTAGTAAAATCCGGTTGCTCGCAAGGAGAATTGGATATTCCTATCGTTTGGCCACATGTTAGGGTAATTTGAGGGCAACGGATTCGAACCCGCGACCCTTAGGATCATTGCGGGCCGCCATGTACCACCCGACCACTAAAGTGTGGTTACAAAACCATTTGAACAAACAGATAAACTATATGATCATTTTATGATACAATATTATACCTGAGGAGGGGTAGGAGGAGGAGATACCAAGCCCGGTAGATTTCGACGAACCAAAGATGCCTTAACGGCTTGCAGTTCTGCCATATGCCGTTCATGAAGGGAGTCTTTACCGGCGAAGACCACTTGAGTCACCATTAGAGTCATTATCGCCAACAAAACCGGCGTGGCCATCTGAGTTTTCCTTGTCTCCATGGTTTCCTCCTATAATAATAATCCAATGAGCCAACAATAAGAGACTGGCTGAAGGTAATGGCGTTGTGGGACATTTATATATATGTATGTTGTTAGCACATGAAAAGAGAAGGGCCTAACTAAGGTTACCAATGAAACATTATACAAAACTTTTGTCTTTTCTATAGGCAGTCACACACTTTGCACCCTTTTACATTTTTGATCTCCTTTTCATTATCACGAAACGTTCTAGACCTTAATACCTTCTAAACGCTAATTTTTATCGTACTGACTTACCGGTAAACTAGCAGTCTTTGATGTATATTTGTAATATTTTTAATGTGATTTGATTCTTTTAAATAGAGAGAAGTAAGAGATAGATATGCTAGTTAGTTTGCGGAAAATAGAAGACGATCATAAAAGTGTATAAAGATACAAATTTCATGCTTTACGAGATTAGATTTTTTAATGTAAAAGGGTAAACCAAGTCATGTGGTTTTGGTTGGAGAGGTTTGAGTGGTGGATAGGTTTTTGGTAGAGTTTTGTCCCTTTTCTTTGGATTTTTCTTCCAGCTGAAGATATAAATTATATTCAGTCCCTCTATCCTTTTCACAGCTTTCTATTATTTGAAAGTTATTGTCTAAAAATGGTATTAAAAAAAAAATCAAATGACGATTGAGAAAGGTATTGAGTTAAATATCATATATATATATATATATATATATATATATATATATATATATATATATATATATATATATATATATATATATATATATATATATATATATATATATATATATATATGTGAAATGTGTGCTTTAAACTTATTTTTATCACATATTATGATTTTTATGAACTAGGGGGATGAAACCAGATATTTTGTGCTTGGTCATCTACATTTACACCTTCTTCATGACGAATAAAATTTTAATATGTAAATTGTTTTAAATTATAACGTTGGTAGTTGGT
>MU109203.1:0-19100 GCA_012274485.2 Sinapis alba | reverse complement strand
TTTTTTAGTCTAACCAAGAGACAGTATACTTTTACATTATTGAGAATTTTTTGATTAAAAAAACAATTCCATCGCAATTGAAAACGCGAATACCTTTCGAGAAATAAGTAAAGTTCCGCTTCGGTATTGCTTTTTGGTTGCTTTTGATTTTTACGTTTTTTTATCTTCGATTCTGCATAATTTTCTTCAATATTTTTTTTCTTGTTTTGATAGAGCGGATTCCGTATCTATTGTTGTTTCTTTATCTGATTCAAACTCTTCTTGATCTGCCAATTCGTTTTCTTCTTTATTTAGATTATAAAATCGAAGGAATTTTTTTTCGTTTGATGATATAAAACCTTTTTTCTTTAGAGTGATCTGTTTATTCACATTTTTTGTTTCATTAAAATTGAAAAGAAGTAATTTAATTGGTATGACCCACGGTTTCATTTTATATGTACTAGAAAATAAGAAAAATTCTGGAAAGAAAAAAAAGTCAAAATTTGTTATACGATGATTTAGTATTTCTTCATTCATTCCCATCCAATCGACTGTAGCTACCTCTGCAAGTGCAGCTAAAGCAGGGGTGCATTTTCCTCTGGAATATTATTGTTTGGGTACGACCGGACAACTACCGATATCAATTAATATCTTTTTTTTAGAATGTTGTTGTTAAATAGATAAATATCTATATATATTGTAAACTATCGGATCGGGATTTTTTGATACGTCTTAGTTTTAAAAACGAAGATAGTTTTCTAAATTTGTTTTATGTTTTATTTATAAATAAAATGAAATAAAAAGCAAAAAAGGGGGGGTCACATTATCATTACAAAAAAATCTCTTCTACAATTATGCATATGCACCAAAAATAAAATTGATGGGTTTTGGATTCAATTGACTTGGGACAATACGAGAATTTCCTTAATG
Source organism: Sinapis alba (assembly GCA_012274485.2). Classification (NCBI taxonomy): domain Eukaryota; kingdom Viridiplantae; phylum Streptophyta; class Magnoliopsida; order Brassicales; family Brassicaceae; genus Sinapis; species Sinapis alba. The sequence goes on along the minus strand of MU109203.1, from coordinate 18,191 downwards.
AATTATTAGAATTAGAAACCAACCTCTCTTTATGAGCGGTGGTCATGCTCTGTACATTCTAGTATATGTTGATGATCTTAGAATCACATGGTCCAATCCTCTGAATATTGATGACATAGTATGCATCAAAAATGCCATCTTTTCTATAAAGTATCTGGCTCAATCTTGGTCAAAAAGTGAGTAGAACTTCTGCTTCTATCTTTCTCAAAACATTACTGATCTNATTAGAAACCAACCTCTTGAATTTTCATTTTATCTAATCTTTAGTTTATTTTCTAGTCCAAAACAAATAAAGGATCAAAGCCCCTATAGATTACAGATACAGGAATTTGAAGAAGTGGGACATGGTTATACATCGATAAGCAAGAAAAAAACGAAATAAATTATCTAAGACTTCATTTCTATACTAATTCAAATTGCGTTGCTGTGTCAGAAGAAGGATAGCTATACTGATTCGGTAGACTCTAAAAATACCCTTGGTACTTTATTGACGATCTCACAAAGATGTAATCTCAGTGAATTTGAATTTACTGATTCATCTTTTACAGAATCGATTCCCTACGAGAATATCTGGAGTTCAGTATGTCTGGAAGCACAGGAGAACGTTCTTTTGCTGATATTATTACCAGTATTCGATACTGGGTCATTCATAGCATTACTATACCTTCCCTATTCATTGCGGGCTGGTTATTCGTGAGCACCGGTTTAGCTTACGATGTGTTTGGGAGCCCTCGTCCAAACGAGTATTTTACAGAGAGCCGACAAGGCATTCCATTAATAACAGGCCGTTTTGATCCTTTGGAACAACTCGACGAATTTAGTAGATCTTTTTAGGAGGACCCAATGACTATAGATAGGACCTATCCAATTTTTACAGTGCGCTGGTTGGCTGTTCATGGACTAGCTGTACCTACCGTTTCTTTTTTGGGGTCAATATCAGCAATGCAGTTCATCCAACGATAAACCTAATTCAATTATAGAGCTATGACACAATCAAATCCGAACGAACAAAATGTTGAATTAAATCGTACCAGTCTCTATTGGGGGTTATTACTCATTTTTGTACTTGCTGTTTTATTTTCGAATTATTTCTTCAATTAAAATTAAGAAAAGAGCGTAGAATAATAAAATAAAAAAGAAAGAGTAGTAATTGTTTTATCCCATTCGGATGGATTATATATCATAATTATCTCTGACTGTTTATGTTTCTAGCATGACCACTCGATGAAATGTGGAGGGAATCGGGATAAATGGCTGATACTACTGGAAGGATTCCTCTTTGGGTAATAGGTACTGTAGCTGGTATTCTTGTGATCGGTTTAATAGGTATTTTCTTTTATGGTTCATATTCAGGATTAGGTTCATCCCTGTAGAAATTGGATGAACTGAGTTATAGACGTGAAAACATAAGAACTCAACGGGGCCCAACTCTTCCTTCTTTGTCTGATTCGAAGGGGTCCCGTTGAACTGCTAATAATCAGAACAATTTTTATCGTGTTTTTGAAAAATGAACTTAATTAGATTCGTATGTTGCGAACATATAGTATTTATTATTAACGTTTCATTTCAAAGATAGAATAAAAAGGGGGAATCACTTAATTTCCTTTTTCTGCTTTCTCAGCTGACACAATATTTTTTATCATTAGATCTACCATTAAAATTTTGTCTATACTAATAGAAGTTTTTTCTTATTTTTTATTTATTTAGTATTTCATTTAGTTAGTATTTCATCAAAATTGAAATAAAAATAACTAAAACTACAAAAAGTAACCACTATTATACTATTAATAAATAATTATATATACTATATATATATATTAAAACGTTATGTATATAGAAACAGTAATGTATATGTAAACTAAGAATAGGATTTTTTAACGAATGCAATTAAGAATGACAAGATCGACACAAGAAAAGGAATTTTAGACATCCTTTTCTTGTGTCGAAGACTCGCAAGACAACTAATACTCCCTATAGTCCCTAAAATTTGTTGTTTCGCCGATTTATAGTTCCTTTTTTTTTTTCTGCGCTTGCTTTCCTTATCTTATTTTAGTATCTAGTCAAATTTTTCCATTCTAATACAAAAAACTCTTGATTATTGATACATTCTATCAATTTCAATTGGTCACTAACGACAGAGTTACATCACACCCCCTCCCATTTTTCAATAAAAATTTGTATTGAAAAAGAAAGAAAAGGGGGTAAAGTGAATTCTTATTAATATACATACTAGGATTAGGACTATCAGACAAGTAATTCCTGACACCTGGTCGAAAAGGAATAGAAAGTCTAAAGAGAGGCAAAAAGGCTTTTGATAATTTTTTTGGTTCTTTCTTTTTTACGAATTTGATAAAACTAAATAGACAGATCTAAAAATTCATTTCGGATAATTGAACCTTCTCAAACTGTTTCTTTTTAAGAACCAAAAAGATTTGTGCCAAAACAACCGATCCTAAGAAGAACAAAAGGCCTTGGACACGTAATGGATCTTGAAGTACTATTTCCGCATCCCCCTGACCAAATCCACCCACATTAGGATTACTCGTTAATGGTTGATCGAGTTTAATGGATTCGCCCTCTGAAACAAGAAGTTCTAGGCCTCGAGGGATAATATCAATTACTTGGCGTTCATTCGATGCATCCACTATGGTTATTTCGTATCCCCCTTTTTCTTTTCGTAAAATTTTGCTTATTATCCCTCCTGCCGTAGCATTATAAACTGTATTGTTACTTTTGCTACCATCAGGATAAATCTGACCCCTTCCCCTGTTTCCACCTACGTATATAGGATATTTTAAGAAGTGAACATCTTTATTAGTAGCAGGGTCTGGGGCAAGAATAGGAAAGGTTATTTCACTATATTTTTGACCAGGAACAGGACCTATCACAAGAATATTTTTTTTATTGGGGCGATAATTCTGAAAAGACAGATTTCCTATCTTTTCTTTCATCTCGGGTGAAATACGATCGGGGGGGGCTAATTCAAACCCCTCCGGTAAAATAAGAACAGCTCCCACATTCAAAGCTCCTTTTTTACCATTAGCTAGAACTTGTTTTAGCTGCATATCATAAGGAATTTTAACAACTGCTTCAAATACAGTATCAGGAAGTACCGCTTGTGGAACCTCAATATCCACGGGCTTACTAGCTAAATGGCAATTGGCACATACAATACGCCCAGTTGCCTCTCGTGGATTTTCATAATTCTGCTGGGCAAAAATTGGATATGCACTTGAAATGGATGCCCAAGTTATTATATATATCATGAGTGAGACAGATATGGAGCGAGTAATCTCTTCCCTTATCCAAGAAAAGGTATTTCTAGTTTGCATGGTCCAATCATTTATCCCGAAAATTTCTACAATAAAGTTAGGTAGGTCGATAATATACTTCCCTAGCCACAATTCTGCTATTTACATTTACTGAAAAAAGAAAATTTTTTTGTTGAAATATACAAGGAATCCCTCGTGGGTAAAAAAGAGTAAAGTAAATACGACTTTGATTTGGTTATGATGTATAAAGTAAGAAAGATTAGAATTGGATCAGTGAATCTTTTTTTAGTCATTTATTGCATGATAAATCACTACAAGTGACGGAGATACACGATTTAAATAACGAAAGATCCAATATTTAAAAATTGTATCAAGAATGACTGGAAAGGTAGAAACTAGACCAGATAAAATTTGCTCATAATGAGCAAACCCAAAATCTTTGTAAATATAACCAATCATTAGTTCCCAACCGTGAGGCGAATGGAATCCGATACATAAATCAGTTAATAAAAGAATAGAAAAAGCTTTAATTGTATCACTTAAATTATATAGGAATTCTTGAACCCAAGAATTCAGAATAAAAAGCTTTTCCTTACCCCAAAAGGAATAACCACTTAGAATAACGAAAGATATTAGATTTGTCGAGAAGTGCAAGATTGTATGGATACGATACTCATTGTGTATCTTGATGAATTGGATTGTTTCTTTGTGGATTCCTAGACGAAGTTGTTGTAAATCGGTTTCTGGGTATTCCTTTATCATTTCATCCAGCTGGAATAGTTCTTCTAATTGTATGAATTTTTCTAGAACACTTTTTTCTTGAATATCATTCAAAAAAGTTTCGCATTGTCTAGTATTCCACCAATTAGTAATCCAAGTTTTCAAACTTTTATTACAGCAGAGAGAGATCAACCAGGGCAAAAAGACTATAGATGTAAAATAAAAAAAAGGAATGAATGCTTTCTTTTTTGCCATTTTGAATCTGTGAATTGTTAATGAACCTACCGCATTTGTTGATTCTATTAGATCTACTATTTCTATCGAGCATGAGTTTCTATTCTAATTCGAATAGAATGTATTGAGCCTATAATCCCTTTTATCTTTTTCTTTTGATTCAATACTTAGTCTTTGCTTTGAATCTAGAAAGAATAAAGAAATAGATTCAGAATACACTTTCAATTTGAATAAAAAAAATGGGATTTCCAGGATGTTATTCCCCCTTTTTTCGATCAATACTAAAAGAACTTTTTCAAAGAAAAATATGATTCTATTTTCGAGACGAATAAACTCGCTTTCTTTTCTATCAAATATATAAAAAAACGAGCATAAAAGAATAGATTAATGTTCAATTGAAAAAAAAATAAGAAATAAATTTTTTAGTTTTTTCTTCCTACTACCAAAGCATTTAGTATTTAAAAATGAATTCATTTCAAAATACTTCAATTGGTACACGCAAGAAGTAAGCCAATTCAGCAGCTTTTTGCTCAATTTCTCGTGTAGTAAAATTCTCATCAGTACGAATTAAAGGAATAGCCCCTTGACCTCGAATTTCCATATAAAGGACACGCCGAGCAGAAATACCCTCTTTAACTTCTATTCTGATGGACTGAATATCTTTCATAAGGAATCGTAAAAAGATGCGACGGCTTTTTCCAGGAAACCCCCAACGAAAAATACGCACTATCCCTTCTTTTCGGTCGAAAAGATCATAACCACTACCCACATTCCACAAAATAGTGCACCACAAATAGCAACTAATAAAGAGACCTGCGATCCCATAGAAAGACATCACAATCCCTTGTGGAAAAAAAATGATTTGCTGAGACGCCAATAACGATATAAAATTTCTACCAAGATAACTGGAAGTTCCAACCAATAAGAATCCCGATGAACCTAAAAATAGGATAAAGGCCCAGCAGAAATTACTTGTTTTTCGAGACCCCGTTATAAATTCTATCCATAGAGATTCTGATCGCCAACTCATATATATTAGATCCAGTTATACAATTTTTTGGAATTGAGAAAATATGACTTTCCTTTTTTTGTTTTCAAAGTAACTCTCATCAACTATAACTATTTTGTTGTGAACCTTTACCTTAGGAGTAATTCATATAATTGTTTATATCTAAAATAATAAAATCTCCTTCCTTTATATGATCCCCTATAACTATATACATACAAATAAATACATTGACTTGAATTTCATACAGCGGTCTGATGATGATCCATTTTTCAAAAGAGCGCAAATTGAGTTACCCCATATAATATGGTTACACATGCATAAAAGCTTTTTTTAGTTATGTTTGTAGGAATCTATGTGTTATACAATATTCTACCAAATGGGTCTTATCAAATCGACGTTTAAAAAAAAAAAAGGGGAGTGATACAATTCGGTCTCATCCGATCTAAAAAATCTTATTTTTTTGAATATGAAGAAATAAAGAAGCCATTGCAAGTGCCGGAAAGACTAGGCCTACTAAAGGCACAAAAATAGAGGGTAAGTTGTTGAAAGTTGTCATAAAATGGGGTACCTCAATTTAATATTTGTACCTGTTATTGTTATATTCTGAATTCTAAAGATATCTTAGAATATCTTGTATTTTTATTATTTCTATTATATATATTATATAATTATACTAAGTATCTTTAAGTAAATATATATCTAATACTAATATACAACCTAATAGAAATATATAGAATAGAACCTACTAGAAATAGAATAAAAAAATAGGTCCAAGAAACGCCAAACTAAATAAATGGACTTATTAATCTTTCAAAATCAAATAGATGTATTATCATAATCTCCCTGTTAGATTTATTATTCTTTTTGTTCTTTTTGTCTTCTACTTGTAATAGTCATTAATAAAGAAAAAATTTTATTCCATTAAAATATAAAATTTTAATTTCTACAAAATTGATTGGAATCTGATCCAACAACAGGGAATTTTCGGGAAATGCAAAAAGATGCAAGACTCTCTATAGATCTATATCTCTATTTGAATTATCTATACATATGCAAGCAAGAGAGGAAAAAACTTTGTTTAATTTTTCTAGTCTAATTTGAACTTCCCGAAAGCAAAAATTAACTTTTTATTTTGTTGATAAAGGTTTACTGAGTAGTAAACAAGAATATCGATAAAAAAATGATTCGAAAGAAAAATTTTTCAGGGTTTTCGTTTAATTCTGATAAACTAACTGTTCTATTTGATTTCATTTTTGTTCAAAGGAAAAAAAGCATGGAGCTGAAATAACTCACTCACAACACCTTTTAAAGGATTACGTGGTACAATTGCATCCAATAAGCCCTTCCGTAATAAAGATTCAGCTGCTTGTGAACCTTCAGGCACGGCTTTTTTCAATGTTTGTTCAATTACTCTTTTACCCGCAAATGCAATATAGGCATAGGGCTCGGCAATAATGATATCCCCCAACATACCAAAACTTGCTGTCACCCCACCGGTAGTAGGAGATGTAAGAATTGATATATAGAATAACTTTTTACTTGATTGATAATCACATAAAACCGAAGAAATTTTAGCCATTTGCATCAAACTTAAACTTCCTTCTTGCATTCGTGCTCCTCCGGAAGAACACACTAAAATAAGAGGTAAACATTGATTGGTAGCATACTCGATCAAACGAGTTATTTTTTCGCCTACTACGGATCCCATACTACCCCCCATAAACTGAAAATCCATAACCCCAAGAGCTACCGGAATACCGTTTAGTTGACCTGTACCTGTTTGAATAGCGTCAGTCAACCCTGTCTTTTTTTGAGCAGAGTCAATACGCTTTTTATAAGGTTCCTCCCTCGAATGAAATTTAATGGGATCCGCAGAGACCATGTCTTCATCCATAGGATTCCAAGTACCCGGATCAATCGAAAGCTCAATTCTCTCTGAACTGGTCATTTTCAAATAATGTCCACATTCTTCACAAACATTCATTTCGACTTTCTTATACATTAATCCATAACAATTGTCGCATTGAATCCACAATTGATTGTAGTTTTTAGTTATATCGAAATCCTTAGAACTCATTAAATTATTACGATTACTATTAGTTCTTCTCTTGTCATTTTTGCTTTCACGAATCTTTCCACTTCCACTTTCACTACAAATGAAATTATAAATGTAACTTTCATTAGAATTATTACTATCGCTTAAAAAGTGACTATCAATACAGATGTGAGAACGAAAAAAAGAGTCAATGCAACTATTAATGTGATTATTACAATTATATTTAGTATCCTTAATGTAAGGCTCATAGTGCAGATCATTGTCACCTTTCGATCTATTATTCAGATAACTAGAACTAGAATAATTATAAAAAAAAATTTCTAGGTCACTCAAATCATTGTTAATCTCAAATTTTTTCTTTTTTATATCAAAATATATAGAATAACTATTTTTATTACTATCCCTAACAAAAAAGGTGTCATCCGATATGAAATTCCGAATATCCTTGGAGCTAACTAAAAGATCAACATTATTGTAATAACTAGAACGCTCACCCCAACCATAAAAGTTTTTATCCATATGATATATAAACCGGTCTTTCCTTATAGTAGTTTTTTCAATAGGAGCAAAACTATCCATTGCTTTACTTAGCTCACCTCTGTATTCCAATTCTCCCTTAGAAAATATCAAATTGAACCACGATTTTTCCATATAGCTTCTGGCCTCTATTTACATGAAAATACAATAACAATAGATGAATAGTCATTCAATGAAAAAATTGAAAAATGCAAAAATTTTTTGAATCGTTCATTTTCTATTCAGCGTAAGCAAAGCATGTCGATGCAATTGCTAATTGCTAAGATTATTTAAGTAAAAGTAATTGAAATTAATAAATTTCAATTCGAAATGAAAATAAGGATTTTCTTATATTGTGTAAAATTCTCATTAAAAAAAATAAATATTTGTTCTTCGCTTATGAATATAACGATATGAAGAACTTTTTTAGTAAAATCTCGTATACTAATAACAAAAAAAGGTTTTTATTCCAATACGGAATGAAAAGAAAAGGACAACATGCAGAATGGGTAGAAGAAGTGGGGATACTTGGTTCAAGCCCTGACACGAAACTTAAAAAAAGAATACAAAAATCCTAAGAATCAATATTTCGTATAGAATTTCTTGTGGACACTACAATACAAAATTGTAGTTGTGTTTAATCTTCTTTTTTTTTCAGATTTTGTATATCTAGATTAAGTATGTATCTATCAAAAACAGTATATACAATAGATAAACTCGGCTCAATCCTTTTAGTAAAAGGATTGAGCCGAGTTTATAATTGCAATTAAACTAATAAAACGGACGTGAATTACTAATCTAATTTCTACTCTTGGCCATCTAATTTATCGATGGTTGGGAAGTTAAATTTGATCTCCTTCCATACTTCACAAGCAGCAGCTAGTTCAGGACTCCATTTGCAAGCCTCACGGACAATTTCATTACCCTCGACTGCAAGGTCACGTCCCTCATTACGAGCTTGTACACATGCTTCCAGAGCTACTCGGTTAGCTACGGCACCCGGTGCATTTCCCCAAGGGTGGCCTAAAGTTCCGCCACCAAATTGTAGTACGGAATCATCTCCAAAGATCTCGGTCAAAGCAGGCATATGCCAAACGTGAATACCCCCCGAAGCCACAGGTAGAACACCTGGTAGTGAGACCCAATCTTGAGTGAAAAAGATACCACGGCTTCGGTCTTTTTCAACATAATCATCGCGCAGTAAGTCAACAAAGCCCAAAGTTGACTCCCTGTCTCCTTCAAGTTTACCTACTACTGTACCCGCGTGAACATGATCTCCACCAGATAGACGTAAAGCTTTAGCTAGTACACGGAAGTGCATACCATGATTCTTCTGTCTATCAATAACAGCGTGCATTGCACGGTGGATGTGAAGAAGTAGGCCATTATCTCGGCAATAATGAGCCAAACTAGTATTTGCGGTGAATCCCCCTGTTAAGTAGTCATGCATTACGATAGGAACTCCCAATTCTCTGGCAAATACAGCTCTTTTGATCATTTCTTCGCATGTACCCGCAGTAGCATTCAAATAATGTCCTTTGATTTCACCTGTTTCAGCCTGTGATTTATAAATAGCTTCGGCACAAAATAAGAAACGGTCTCTCCAACGCATAAATGGTTGGGAGTTCACATTCTCATCATCTTTGGTAAAATCAAGTCCACCACGTAGACATTCATAAACTGCTCTACCATAGTTCTTCGCGGATAAACCCAACTTAGGTTTAATAGTACATCCTAATAGGGGACGTCCATACTTGTTCAATTTATCTCTTTCAACTTGGATACCATGAGGTGGTCCCTGGAAAGTTTTAGTATAAGCAGGAGGGATTCGCAGATCCTCTAGACGTAGAGCAGCTAGGGCTTTGAACCCAAATACGTTACCCACAATTGAGGTAAACATGTTAGTAACCGACCCTTCTTCAAAAAGGTCTAAGGGGTAAGCTACATACGCAATAAATTGAGTTTCTTCTCCTGGAACGGGCTCGATGTGGTAGCATCGTCCTTTGTAACGGTCAAGGCTGGTAAGCCCATCGGTCCACACAGTTGTCCATGTACCAGTAGAAGATTCAGCAGCTACCGCAGCCCCTGCTTCTTCAGGTGGAACTCCGGGTTGAGGAGTTACTCGGAATGCTGCCAAGATATCAGTATCCTTGGTTTCATATTCAGGAGTATAATAAGTCAATTTATACTCTTTAACACCAGCTTTGAATCCAACACTTGCTTTAGTCTCTGTTTGTGGTGACATAAGTCCCTCCCTACAAGTCATGAATTTAGAATTCTTGCAATAAAACAAAACAACAAGGTCTACTCGACATAAATTAGGAATAGATTTAATTAACCTTTTTCACAGGAATCTTTCACAAAATTATCAACTAATCAGAATGATTCTTTATTAGACCATGATATTTGATTCGCCAAATACATCATTATTGTATATTCTTTCATATGTATAGCGCAACCTAATACTTGTTTTTCAAGTTTTGAATCTTTGACTTTTTATAAATCGAAATATTTAATATTATTTTAATATTCAAATCACTCTTGACAGTAATATATGTTGTATATGTAAATCCTAGATATGACAATATGCGGAATTCATCCATGAAACTGAAAAACACGGGGGGGTTGATATCGATGGGACGCATAACCGGATATGCTAAAATGAAAATATGAAAAAAAGGCTAATGAGATCGAAATAATGAATCATAAATAGAGTTCCGTTTCGAATTGGCTAGATAAAACAAAGTCTTGCCTATGACTTTCCACAAAATTTTTTTTATTCATATATTTTTGATTTTAAAACTAGGTTTCGGTTAGTTGAGTTTGAAAATGACTATTCCTTCATTGAAATTTAATAAGTAAAAATTTGAATTGTATAGTCGCTTGGGTGGTACCAATGAAATCGAGTGCTTACTCCAATTTAAATTTATTAGTGAATTAACCGATGAATTTACTATCGAAGATTTTTTCTGTATTCGAAAAATTTTGCAACAAAATTGAACATATTTTTTATTATGAGAATAAATCCTACTACTTCGGATCCAGAGGTTTCAATACGTGAAAAAAAAAACCTGGGACGTATTGCCCAAATCATTGGTCCGGTACTGGATGTAGCCTTTCCCCCGGGCAAGATGCCTAATATTTACAATGCTCTGGTGGTTAAGGGTCGAGATACTCTTGGTCAAGAAATTAATGTGACTTGTGAAGTACAGCAATTATTAGGAAACAACCGAGTTAGAGCTGTAGCTATGAGCGCGACCGAAGGTTTAAAGAGAGGAATGGACGTGGTTGATATGGGAAATCCTCTAAGTGTTCCAGTCGGCGGAGCGACTCTAGGACGAATTTTCAACGTGCTTGGGGAACCTGTTGATAATTTAGGTCCTGTCGATACTGGCACAACATCTCCTATCCATAAATCCGCGCCTGCTTTTATACAATTAGATACAAAATTATCTATTTTTGAAACAGGAATTAAAGTAGTAGATCTTTTGGCCCCTTATCGTCGTGGGGGAAAAATCGGACTATTCGGTGGGGCTGGCGTGGGTAAAACAGTACTAATTATGGAATTGATCAACAACATTGCCAAAGCTCATGGTGGTGTATCCGTATTTGGTGGAGTAGGCGAACGAACTCGTGAAGGAAATGATCTTTACATGGAAATGAAAGAATCTGGAGTCATTAATGAACTAAACCTTGCGGAATCCAAAGTAGCTCTAGTCTACGGTCAGATGAATGAACCGCCGGGAGCTCGTATGAGAGTTGGTCTGACTGCCTTAACTATGGCAGAATATTTCCGAGATGTTAATGAGCAAGACGTACTTCTATTTATCGACAATATCTTCCGTTTCGTACAAGCAGGATCCGAGGTATCCGCTTTATTGGGTAGAATGCCTTCTGCTGTGGGTTACCAACCCACCCTTAGTACCGAAATGGGTACTTTACAAGAAAGAATTACTTCTACGAAAAAAGGGTCCATAACCTCTATTCAAGCAGTTTATGTACCTGCAGACGATTTGACTGACCCCGCTCCTGCCACCACATTTGCACATTTAGATGCGACTACCGTACTATCAAGAGGATTAGCTGCTAAAGGTATCTATCCAGCGGTAGATCCTTTAGATTCAACGTCAACTATGCTACAACCTCGAATCGTTGGCGAGGAACATTATGAAACTGCGCAACAAGTCAAGCAAACTTTACAACGTTACAAGGAGCTTCAGGACATTATAGCTATCCTGGGGTTGGACGAATTATCCGAAGAGGATCGCTTAACCGTCGCAAGAGCACGAAAAATTGAGCGTTTCTTATCACAACCTTTTTTCGTAGCAGAAGTATTTACAGGTTCTCCGGGAAAATATGTTGGTCTAGCGGAAACAATTAGAGGATTTAAATTGATCCTTTCCGGAGAATTTGATTCTCTTCCTGAACAGGCCTTTTACTTAGTGGGTAACATCGATGAAGCTACTGCGAAGGCTACGAACTTAGAAATGGAGAGTAAATTGAAAAAATGACCTTAAATCTTTGTGTACTGACTCCGAATCGAATTGTTTGGGATTCAGAAGTAAAAGAAATTATTTTATCTACTAATAGTGGACAAATTGGCGTATTACCAAATCACGCGCCGATTGCCACAGCTGTTGATATAGGTATTTTGAAAATACGCCTTAATAACCAATGGTTAACAATGGCTCTGATGGGCGGTTTTGCTAGAATAGGCAATAATGAAATTACTATTTTAGTAAATGATGCAGAGAAGAATAGTGACATTGATCCACAAGAAGCTCAGCAAACTCTTGAAATAGCAGAAGCTAACTTGAGAAAAGCTGAAGGCAAGAGACAAACAATTGAGGCAAATCTAGCTCTCAGACGAGCTCGGACACGAGTCGAGGCTCTCAATACGATTTGATTTTGTAACTAGCTGACGTGTAAAAAAAATAGGAGCAAAAAGCGAGAAAAACAATAAAAGAAAAAAAAAGCTGGTTACAAAAACTTATTAGACACCATTGATCATGGTGTCTAATAAGTTATACCTACTATTGGATTTGAACCAATGACTCCTGCCGTATGAAAGCAATACTCTAACCACTGAGTTAAGTAGGTTATTTATCATCGTAAAGAGAGGCAGCGGGGATACTTATCACATCGATAGGATTATAAATCCAATATTATTTCTAAGCAATACCAATAAACAACGAGATGAAAGATATATAATATAATGTTCGATCGTGTAATATTAATCTTGACAAGAAATTATCTACATGATAAGATAAAATGTGTATCATAAACACAAGGGCTATAGCTCAGTTAGGTAGAGCACCTCGTTTACACGTGCGCCAAAGTTTTTCAGAGGAGTCCATCACGCAATCAAACCAATTGATTGATCTTATTAATAAATCGATGTCTTACTCCATGACTTTTTTTTAGGAAAAAGAGGAGAACAACAGCCTGACATTAGGTCCTATTAAAGTACCCCATTTAGGTAGGGTATGAATAGAATCCATCATTGATTTGAGATATTGATAGGGTGAATACCCAGTCTACTTAATGCTAGGCAGAATGAGGATAAGGAACTCAAAAATGCTCTTTTCGTCCTATGAACCTTAAGGTGTATCAAGTTTCATATTTAATTTTTTAATCAGGATGGTAGAGACTATATTTAACTTAAGTTGATCTAGACCAAAAGCAAACCTACGTCAAGAGAACCCAACCCTTCTTTGAAACACTTTGGTAGTTCTTCTGTATTGTATTAGAATTCAAAAATAATCAATCAGAGTACTTGGAACCATTTCTTATCTTATTTTTTTTAAGAAAAAATATGGTAGACTAACTGATCTTTCTATCAGTTAATGAAAGAGCCCAATGCAAAAAAAAAAATGCATGTTGGGTCTTTGAAAGAGTTCGAATCATTTTGATAATAATAAGTTCGAGCTCTTTTACCGAGCAGGTCTACGGTTCGAATCCGTATAGCCCTAACTAATAAATTTATTTTAATAAATTAAATGACATTCAAATCCAAAAAATTGGAAAATTTTTGACTTTCTAATTTAGAATAAACGTTTTTTCTTCATTCATTTTCATAGTCGTAAGTGGATTTTTTTATATCAATTTTCCTTGTTCACGGGCTACAATCAAAAAGTTCATAATACTTTCTTTTTTTGTATCCCCACTCAATCTTGGTTACTTTTTTTCTGACACAGCCCTGTTTAAAGATAAAAAAAGAAATCTAAGTAAATTCAACCCAAATTAAATCTATCTAATACTAAGTAAGATGGGTTTTGGAAAGTCTTACTGGATTTTTTGATACGTCAGAATTTTAAAAACGAAGATATTTAAATAAATTTGTTTTATTTATAAATAAAACATAAACCAAATTTAAGAAACCGAAATAAAAAAAATTACTAGTTATTAATCATATTATTAATATATTATTAATATTAGAAACTATTAGTAATAGAAACATGGAAATATTAAGTAATTAAGTGTACTGAAAATAAGATTACAATCAATAAATCTTAAAATGAAACGTCTACTACAGCAACCAAACGAAAATAAATGATTCGATTAACCTAAATTTTTGTTTTGACTCAAGAGTTCTATATCCCTTGCCCAATCCACTCCGATTGGAATTGACTAATCGGGCATTTTTTCCACATTTATAGGAGTTCGTCTATGTTTCTGCTTTACGAATATGATATTTTCTGGGCATTTTTAATAATATCAAGTGCTATTCCTGTTTTGGCATTTCTAATTTCCGGGGTTTTATCTCCAATTAGGAAAGGGCCAGAGAAACTTTCTAGTTATGAATCAGGTATAGAACCGATCGGGGATGCTTGGTTACAATTTAGAATCCGTTATTATATGTTTGCTCTAGTTTTTGTTGTTTTTGATGTTGAAACAGTTTTTCTGTATCCGTGGGCAATGAGTTTCGATGTACTGGGGGTATCCGCTTTTATAGAAGCTTTCATTTTCGTGCTTATCCTAATTCTTGGTTTAGTTTATGCATGGCGAAAAGGAGCGTTGGAATGGTCTTAGTTCGTTTCCTGAATACTTGTACAATAATAATAAAAAATACAATAACAATAAAAAAAAGTCAAAAAAAACCATTGAAACAATTATGAATTCCATTAAGTTTCCCGTACTTGATCGAACAACAAAAAATTCAGTTATTTCAACTACGTTAAATGATCTTTCAAATTGGTCAAGACTTTCCAGCCTATGGCCGCTTCTTTATGGTACCAGTTGTTGTTTCATTGAATTTGCCGCATTAATAGGTTCCCGATTTGACTTTGATCGTTATGGGCTAGTACCAAGATCAAGTCCTAGACAGGCGGACCTTATTTTAACAGCAGGTACAGTAACAATGAAAATGGCTCCTTCTTTAGTGAGATTATATGAACAAATGCCTGAACCAAAGTATGTTATTGCTATGGGAGCGTGTACAATTACAGGGGGGATGTTCAGTACCGACTCTTATAGTACTGTTCGAGGAGTTGATAAGCTAATTCCTGTAGATGTCTATTTGCCGGGTTGTCCACCTAAACCAGAGGCTGTTATAGACGCTATAACAAAGCTTCGTAAGAAAATAGCTGGAGAACTCTATAAGGATCGAATTAGACCTCAACGGGGTAATCGGTGTTTTACTACCAATCACAAGTTTTTTGTTGTACGCAGTACGCATACTGGAAATTATGATCAAGAATTACTCTATCCACCATCATCTACTTCAGAGATCTCTACTGAAACATTTTTTAAATACAAAAGTCCAGTATCTTCCCCCGAATTAGTGAATTAGGGAGGATTTTAGAGAATAAGAAAAAAATCTTCACAAATTAGAACTCATGGTAAATGTGAAATACTTAATTTTATATAAAAAAGGTGTGGGGGGGAAATAAAAAAGATGCAGGGCACTTTGTCCGTTTGGCTAGCCAAACGCGGGCTGGTTCATAGATCGTTGGGCTTCGATTACCAAGGAATAGAGACTTTACAAATAAAGCCCGAAGATTGGCATTCTATTGCTGTAATTTTATATGTATATGGTTACAATTATTTACGTTCCCAATGTGCCTATGATGTGGCACCAGGTGGCCTCTTAGCCAGTGTGTATCATCTTACGAGAATAGAATATGGTGTCAATCAAGCGGAAGAAGTCTGCATAAAAGTATTTACTCCCAGGAGTAATCCCAGAATTCCATCTGTTTTCTGGGTTTGGAAAAGTACGGATTTTCAAGAACGGGAATCTTATGATATGTTAGGAATCACTTATGATAGCCATCCGCGGCTGAAACGGATCTTAATGCCCGAAAGTTGGATAGGGTGGCCTTTACGTAAGGATTATATTGCCCCCAATTTTTATGAAATACAAGATGCTTATTGAATGATAAAAAATGAGTCTTAGTTTCTACAACTACGGACCTTCACGGAATATTATTTTTAATTCGATTCTTTTTTAGATCAAACAAACCGAAGAATTAAGGTCTCATTCATATTATTATAGATAGCTTAATCGCCAATTTGAAAGAGACTTTTTTGCTAAAAGTCGAGCCAATAGGATGAACTAAAAAAAAAAAAGAGTTCTGCATTATGAACTTTGTATCGCGCACATAACTGAGTCAACTTTAGTCACATAACTGGGAATGAATAAATAAGATCGGAAAGCAATACAATAAATGGGGGGGGGTAAAATTAGATTTCTATTGTATCTAATGACTCTTGGGGGTATTTCTGCCCTTCAACGATAGATACTCTAGATATAGATCTTTTTTTTTACTTTTTTTGTTTTATTCTTTCAAACAGAACTTTCTTTTCGAATATGTATTATGTATAAAGTCTTATACATTCTTTTTGAACGGATGGATCCCCAACATGAACAAAAAAAGAGAAGGGAATAAAGGATGATTGCACTTTTTTTACTCAAGATACGTTTAATTTGAAGACTAGAAACTTATCAAAATTAATCAATCCTATGCCAAGAACCAGATTTGAACTGGTGACACGAGGATTTTCAGTCCTCTGCTCTACCAACTGAGCTATCCCGGCCATTACCGAAGTATCATCCTCATTTTACTAGATGACTTAGGTCTATGTCAATTAAAAGAAACGCAAAAGTAGGAAATGAAAAAAGTTTTGGACCGGGAATTTCTCGGATCTTCGAAAAGAAGACTTTCTAAGTTTTAACATGAAAAATGATTTAGATTCTAAATCATTCAAATCGACATTTCTTTCTCATTTGTACGTCTATGATATATCCCACAAGACTTGTATATAATAAGAAAAGAAATTATAGTTTGTAAAAGCGTCGGATGAATGAAAAAAGATAATGAATTTTTGAATAACTAAAAAAAGGGTAAGGTGTCAAAAGGACTTTTTGGGGGAGTAGGGTTGGGGATAGAGGGACTTGAACCCTCACGATTTTAAAAGTCAACGGATTTTCATCTTACTATAAATTTCATTGTTGTCAGTATTGACATGTAGAATGGGACTCTATCTTTATTCTCGTCCGATTATTCCACTAAGGATCTATCAGACTATGAAGTGAATCATTTGATCAACACAAGGTAGTGAACTCCATTTGTTAGAACAGCTTCCATTGAGTCTCTGCACCTATCCCTTTTTTCTCGCTTTCTAAACTCTGGTTTGTTCGCGTAACCCAGGATTTGGCTCAGGATTGCCCATTGTTAATTCCAGGGTTTCTCTGAATTTGAAAGTTATCACTTAGTAGGTTTCCATACCAAGGCTCAATCCAATTAAGTCCGTAGCGTCTACCAATTCCGCCATATCCCCTTTTTTGCTTTGAGATTAGGATCTCATTATGATGTCTTTCCGCTTTTTCTTATGCCGAAACCTTGGAATTCATTACATATAGATACTTATTTTATTTCTTTGGTATCTTCTTTCGTTTTTTTTAGCCCCATCTATATTGATTTAGTCTAATCAACAAAGATTCTATCATTTTTGTATTTGCAATTCAATATGGTTATATATTACAGAACATATATATGTTCTTCCTTTTCTCATCTTTGTCTTAAATTTGAAGAAATAGTCGAACGGTCGATTCGTTTTTTTTACTTCCATGAAAAGAAATTTATGATCATTATTGAAACTTAGAATTCTACAATGTGCAATGAAAAAAGATTATAAGTCTACTTCGTAGATTTTAAATTCGAATAATTATAAAAAAAATAAAAAGACAAAAAGTATAAAATAATAATAATAGCATGAGGTTAGAACAAAAAAATAAGAATTTCAAATCAGATATCATTTAACTAAAAAAAAAAGCTTTCCGGTCTAATTCAAATTTTCTTATTTAGAAACTCATGAAATCCAAATGAAAAAGTCGATATATTGCTCTATTCTATTAATTCATTAAGGTTATGTTTTATTTATT
>MU109202.1:0-18214 GCA_012274485.2 Sinapis alba | reverse complement strand
CTAGCTTTTCTTTTGTCCAAGTTATGAAACTTATTAATGTGTGATTTTTTTGGGGGGGTCAGGGAGGGTTACAGGATAATAACAAGCAACCATTCTTGAGTTTCACTCTATACAGAGAAGGTGTATACGCGGTTGAGTACAATACATCACTCTCACTCTTGCAAGCATTCTCCATTTGTATAGCTGTTAACGAGGGACAGAGTCCGGTAAAGACAACGGAACCAAACGAGAGGTTGAAGTCATTGTCAGGTCCTATTGAAGCTGAGGCTACGGAAAAGTATCTCTCACAGTCACAGCCACCTTTGTGTCCTGTTGGGAAGGTTTGATTAATCTTCTTCAAATAATGTGCTATATATATAAAATGTTTTAGTCTATGTAATTAGGGTTTGTGAGTAGATTACGTTATACAGATATTTTGTGAAACTTGTTTGCATCGAATATTCCCATATATATCCACCCATTTAATATTTAAGCAAATTAAGATTGTGTCAGTTATAAAAAAAAAAAAAAAGAGCTATCACTGATAGACAAACGGCCAAGCAACTCCTCGAGTGGATCGTCACGGTGGAAGAGACTCTTGAGTTCAAACGCGTCTCATTGGATCGTTGTGTTCCCTTAATCGCAATGCGGTTCCGCGGAAGAGCAACAGCTTGGTGGACATGTCTAAAAACGTCGAGAGCATGTTTAGGCAGACCTAAGATCTCCTCGTGGGATAAGTTGAAGAAAAAGATGCTAAAGACGTCAAGTGATGTTGCAACGCTTGTACATGCTACGACAAGGAGAGGGATCAGAAGACGAATATGCTGCCGAGTTTAATTCGCTCTTGACCAACACATTAGTGTACCGTTTTAGTTATGGTTTGAGGGAAAAGATCAGAACCCGTGTTTACTTGTTGAAACCTCTCACTATTGCTGAAGCATATCAAAAACCCTCAATGTTGAAGCTCGAACTAAGGATGATTTTTGGACCAATGTAGCAGCAGGTTTTGTTGGATGCGGTACCAACTTTATATTAGAGAAATGTTCGTTGGTATTCCTCGTATTTAGTTTGAGTCTTTTGCTAGTTTGACCTTGATTGTTTAAGTTGTTTTTGGTTTTTCGCTTTGATTCTTCTAAAATTTGATCGTTGATTTTTTTTTATTCTTCAGCATCTTTTAAAATCTATCAAGTAAAAACAAAACTTTTCTTCAAAAGCTTAATTTACTTAGTATAATCTCCTTAAAGTCAGATACATTATTCATAGCAGTTGTTAATCTCCATGTCATTTGTTTTCTCTATTCTATCAACATATATACTCATCCTCCTTGTTGACCGACATAAATAATTGATGTAAAATGTCTGATTTCTGAGATACATGTGTTATATGTACATTGGATGGTTTGATCCCTCGATTCCCTCGTTGCCCTGAACAAAACAGCAGACACTCTAAAGGGCGGCATCTCTACAAGATTTCCTTTAGTTACCGATGCGAGATAAAAATATGAAAAACTTTAAGCGAGAAACAGTCTAGATGATTTAAGAAAAGTTAATCCAAGATTGGTTTGTGGATTTTTCAATAATTTTTAAGGTAGATAGAACGTATTTGCTATGACTAATGAATGGTAAGAAACACAACATGTGCATATGTACTTAATTGCCAAAAAATGTTATCATATCTAAAGACTAGCTAATAGATAAGGTATATCAATGCCAAAGTGTGTGCGTGAATGGAAAAAATTCCTTCTCCGAAGGGATAATACAAAAGACAAATTGAATTGGTACAAAACTAAAATGGTGCTGCCCAGGATCGAACTGGAGACCTTTTGCGTGTAAGGCAAACATGATAACCACTACACCACATCACCTGGTGCACGTTTATTTGATTGAAGTTCTTATCAATTTCGTAAAACTGTGCTCTTTACTGTCTTTGGATCATTTATCTTAGCAAGTTTATTTCTCTCTGATGTATCAGTTTTGTATTTGTATTTGTTTCCATTGACTCACCGTAACGGTTTAATCGCTTTTCTAACGAAGTGGTTTGCCGTGATCGCAGTGGATCTTGATCACCCCTTTGTTTCACACACTGAAAAAATCTTTACGGTTTTGATATGATAAAGCATCTCGTAAGTCCTCGCTTCTTGGTCTGGTACCAGAGGAGATCGCTATGATCGTTACTGTATCCGTATCGAAGAGATGCGACAAAGTCTTCGGAGGTGAAAAAAGGGTACATTGATGGTAAGAAGGTGTCATCTCTTTATTTCTGTGAAGCCTCTTTCATGATCTTTTCTATAGGTAGAACTACTGTGAGCGGTCGAGAGACCGTAGCTCCCTTTGCAAGTGGTAAGGCGCAATTCACCCCTGATAACGCTTTTCTTTTTTTCCGGTATACACGGCTCTGTTAATAGAGCAGGAAGACCATCCAGAGCAAGGGCCCCAACAGTTTGGAAGATCTCCGGTCCGGCTTAATGGAGAAGGAAATTCATTCTTAATCTAGAGAGTTCCCTTTCGTTAAGCGCATCGAGCCAAAAGACTTTTCAGTCAGAAAATTAGGAAGCAGGAGTAGAGTGAGTCCATGCTTCCTAATTTTCTGACTGAAAATCCTGCCTTCAGCCTAGCTTGGGTCCGGTCCGGAGAGATCCGCTGCGTGAGCAACCCGACTGTGCGTTACATCAGCAACTCCCCCATTAATTAGGAACCGGTGGAACTGGATTCCGCTCATTCCCGTCCTTCGCTTCAGGGCCTGCCCCTCGGTGTGGTCAGTACTCCATACTGTCGGGCAGTTCCTGTTGAGGCAATTATTCCCCAATAGTAAAAGAATCATCCATTGAATGTGCTCTGTCTCACTCCCCGAAGCATATAGATCCACCCGATCAATGAACACCAAAAAAGGTTTTCCATGAGACGGGAAATGAAAACTATTAGCCCCACACGAAGAAGTTTTTGTTTACGTAAGCAATATTTGTCACTACATTGATTCTTCTATTTACACATACAAAGAAGAAATAACCTTTTTCATGTAACGTTAACATTATTGAGGTTCTGTATCTTTACTTTCAGGCTTCTCAAATTTTGAAGATCAGCAACATAATCTGATAATTTTACTCTCGTGCAACGTCACCAAAAATGATGATTCAATAAGTGACTAGGTTTTTACGTGTGTACGCCGCACGCAGAGGAATCCGTCGGCCGATGACGACACCAAAAGACACAGAACGGTTGTTGACGCTGAGGGACACCTCCGGCGGTGATAGGGAACGAGAAAATGAAGTCTTCGTGGGTAAAAGTTGTGCATAATGGTCCTGCTCTTTTAGAGAATGTTTTGGATGTTGAGATGGCCGAAGGAAAAGAAGTTGTATCAGTCCATGACTCTGTGATTCAGGACTCTGTCCCCCTATGGGATGATCTATTGGAGGGGAAGTTCATGGCCAAAGCTCCTCATGTTGTGAAGATTCACATCATCGTCAACAAAATCTGGCCGATTGATGATGCATCTATCAAAATAAATGTATTTGAAGTGAATGAAGTGACTGTCAAATTTTGGATTAAAGACTCAGCAACGAGAAAAAGACTTCTCAAAAGAGGTATGTGGAATATTGCTAATGTTCCAAGGATCCTATCAAAATGGTCACCAATAGAAGAAGAGAATGAGGAAGAGGAAATCAAAGTCATCCCAATGTAGATAACAATGAAGAATGTTCCTCATAAGATGTTTTCATTGGATATATCGCCAATGTTGTGGGAAAACCGAAAAGGTTACATCCTGATAAGGTTCTATGCAAGAGTTTTGAGAAAGCAAAAGTATTTGTGGAGGTAGATATGAAAAAGACTTACCAAAATCACAATGTTTCAAGTTGAAACTTGGAGTAGATGCAGAAGTTGATTTCATTTATTCTTGGCTGTCAGAAAAATGCACAATTTCCTCAAAATAAGGCCATCTCAGCAAGGATGTCGAGCAAAAATGAAAATACTAGCAAGGAAGGAAGCAAGTGGAAAAAAATTGCAGACTGCAGAGCAAGTGGAAAAGCATTGCAGACTGCAGAAGTGGGTCAACAGGTTGGTGTTGAGAGTGTTGCTAAGAATGTCGTTGAAGAGGCTGTTGGGACTGTTTCTCAGCTGGCACAACAAGAAGATGTATCGTTGAATCAACCAGACAGTACATCACCTAAAGAAAAGGCACCTGAAACAAAGGAAGTGGTGGCAGAAACAAAGGAAGTGGTGGTAATTGGAGAAAATTCAATGAAAAAGACATGAGCCTAGTACAAGGGAAGAGCAAATAGGTTCGAGCTGGTCGGATGTATCACCTGCTAAAGTAGGAAGATCAGGAAGTAGAAATAATATAGTCACACAAAAAGTTGGCTCTCCCTCTCGCTTTGTTGTATTGCCAGAGGAGAGTGTGTCTAATGAAGAGCTGTCAGAGGAAACTGACACTGAGAAAGTGAAGGAGAATAAGAAAGAAGAAGGTGAAATTATGGAGGAGTTAGTACAAATTTCACAAGAAATAGAACCGGAAACAAAGATAGATTGGAATGAAAATGTCGACGAGATTGACGCACAAATAGGAGTGGGAGATCGTACTCGTCGCTCTGCTCTCCCATGACAATCCTGAGCTCAAACCAAAAACCTTAAAGATCAAACTGTCCTAAGTGCTAAAGAGACAATTTCTAGTACGATAGGAAGGAAAAAGAACACCAAGAAGAAATAATTATGTCGAGGTTCTTCTGGAATGTCCGAGGTTTCCACAAATCAATAAAACATTCCATTGTGAAGAAGTGGGTACACGAGCAAGGTTTTTTGTTTGGAACTCTTTTAGAAATTTGAGTGAAAGAAGCTAGAAGTCAGAGGATTGTGCAATCTATGATATGTAACCACGATCATCATCCGTTAGGCCGAATATGGTTCATGTGAAGGCCTGAAGTGAGAGTTACTCCGTTTTATAAGAGTGATGAACTGATCACTGTTTCTGTGGAGCAAAATGATGGTGCATATATGTTTTGTTACACAATTGCTTATGCTTATAATACAAAATCTGAGATAAATTTACTGTGGGATGACTTACAAAATTATCACAACCCTCCCATTGTTCGAAAACAACCATGGATGATAACATGGGGTTTTAATGAGATATTGGATATGGAGAAGCATTCTCTTCACGCAACAATTCCTATTGACTCACATGGTATGCATGATTTCCAGAATACTGCTCGCCATTGCAACTTGTCGGATATGGGTGGCCATGGCCCTCTGTCTACTTGGACTAACAAAAGAGCAGGAGGATTAATCTCGAAGAAGTTGGACAAAGTCATGATCAATGATCACTGGAATAGTTTGTTCTCACAGTCATATAGTGTTTTCGAAGGTGGGGTGGGGGTGTTTGGATCACTTACGCTGCATAATACTACTAATTCCAGAGACAAGTCGACCTAAAAGACCATTTGAGTTTGTAAATGCAGTTGTAAAACTCGAGGAATTTAAACCCATAATGGAACGTTACTGGCAGACTACTGATCCTATCTTCTTGTCTACATAATCTATGCATCGTTTCTCTAATAAGCTAAAGTCATTAAAACCTGAAATCCGAGCTATAGCCAAGAAAAGGATGGGAAATCTCATGGTCAAAGCGACTAAGGCCTACGAAGATCTGTGTAAGAAGCAAGAAGAGATCTTAGAAATCCATCACCTCAAAACTTGGATCGTAAAAACATAGCTTACACAAGATGGAAGCATGTGTCTAAACTGGAAAATGATTTTTTAAGCATAAATGTAAGCTACATTGGCTAAATGTGGGAGATGGAATGACAAGAATTTCCATCGAGCTGCAACAATTCGCCAAACAATCAATACCATTAGAGAGGTTCACTGTAGAGATGATTGTATTGTTAACAAACAAGAAG
This sequence comes from Sinapis alba, assembly GCA_012274485.2. Taxonomy (NCBI): domain Eukaryota; kingdom Viridiplantae; phylum Streptophyta; class Magnoliopsida; order Brassicales; family Brassicaceae; genus Sinapis; species Sinapis alba. The sequence continues at coordinate 12,345 of MU109202.1, read as the reverse complement.
AAATAAAAGCTGAAGTAGATGATTTATTTAGAGAATTTTTGCAGCATAAAACATAAGTGTTTGAGAATGTAGAGGTCGAAACTCTCAGAACTTCCCTATCGATGCTCGGAAGTAGACCTATCGGCTCTGACTAAGGAAGTAATGTCTGAAGAGATAATAAAGACTCTGTTCGGTATGCCGAATGAAAAGTCACCGCAACCTGATGGTTACACAGTTGAATTCTTCAAGTCAACTTGGTCTTTGATAGGAGAGGAATTTATTATTGTGGTGCAATCTTTCTTCATGAAACAGTTCCTACCAAAGGGAGTTAATACAACAATCTTAGCCTTGATTCCAAAGAAAATGGTTGCTCGTGAGATGAAAGAATACATGCCAATTTCTTGTTGTAACGTCATCTATAAAGTCATCTCCAAAATCATTGGTAATAGACTGAAGGTCACTCTTCCAGACTTCATTCCTCATAACCAGTATGCTTTCATAAAGGGACGTCTTGCCACAGAGTTGGTAAAGGATCACCATAAGGATACTATCTCTTTTAGATGTGCTTTGAAAGTTGATATATCAAAGGCATTTCACTCAATTCAATGGAGTTTTTAATTAAAACTTTGACAAAAATGAATTTACCCGATGAATTCATTCAATGGATTTCTCTATGTGTCACAACGGCTTCGTTTTCAGTCTAGGTAAGTGGTGAACGGGCTGAATACTTTCAGAGTGAACGAGGTATACGGAAAGGATTCAGCTTATCATCATACATATTTGTGTCTGCATGAATGTTTTGTCTAAAATTCTAGACAAATCTGCTGCTGATCATGCTATGGGTTATCATCCGAAATGTAAGAACATTGGTACTATTCATTTTAGTTTTGCTGATGATATTATGGTGTTTACTGATGGGAAAATTCGATCAGTAGAGAGCATTGTTGATGTCTTTAGCTACTTCGGCAAAATCTCTGGACTGCAAATAAGTATGGAAAATCTACCATTACTATTCTCGTATGTCGGAGGATATAACTCATCAGCTGGAACAAAAATTTGAGTTCGCTTCTGGAAAGTTGCATGTTCGTTACCTGGGTTTACCCCTCTTACCTCTACATATGGGGAAAGAAAATTATAATGTCATCAATGAGAAGATAAAAACTGCATCAGCCTTTGAAAAAATCGCTTCCTATCTATGGCAGGAAGACTACAACTCATAAAACGGTTTTGCTCAGTATTGTGAATTTCTGGATGGCTGGTTTTCTCTTACCGGGTGAATGTATTAAGGAGATCAATAGTATATGTTCTGCATTTTTGTGGTCAAGACCTGATTTGAATACTCATAAATCAAAGGTGTCATGGGACATAGTTACACGGAAAAAGCAGGAAGGAGGTCTTGAAATCCGATCTTTGAAAGAAGTAAACAACGTATGATGCCTCAAACTGTTGTGGTGTATTGTCTCTTTGAAACCTTCGCTTTGGGTTACATGGATCAATACATACTTGATTAAGCGTGGGTCACTATGGTCCATCAAGGATAACACAATGGCAGGATCTTGGATGTGACGTAAGATTATAAAGTACAAGGATAGAGCAAAAGAACTGCACATGATGAAGGTTGGAGATGGTCATAGTGTCTCGTTCTAGTTCGACTTTTGGTGCACCATGGGCCGTCTTTATGATATCTTTGAGTCTAGTGGGTATATTGATATGGTTATTCAATCTACTGCAATAGTATCTGAGGCTGTGGATACTCATAGGAGATGAAGACACCAATGTGATCTCCTAAATGGCTTGGAAACAATCATTGAAAGCCAAAGAGCAAAACTGACAATGGGTAGCGACCAATCACTTTGGAAACAAGGTAATGAAAGGTTCAAGTCTGGTTTCAACACAAAGCTCATGTGGTAATTGATAAGAAATCATGAACAACCAGTTCAATGGTCAAAATGTGTTTGGTTTCATCATAGCACTCCAAAGTTTACTTTTCTTCATTGGCTTGCATATCTTAATAGGCTAGCGACTGGAGACAGAATTCTCACCTGGAATGCTGGTGGTGATTATGTATGTGTTCTCTGTCAGGATCCTCTGAAAACTAGGGACCATCTTTTCTTTGAATGCTCATACTCTGCTATAGTTTGGTCATTATTGATTGGAGCGCTGCTAGAATCTAGTTTCACTACAAAATGGTCAGAATTGATGGAGTTGATTATGGACACAAGTGGTGGTCTACAACAAACTTTCCTCACACATTATGCACTTCAAGCTTCCATTAATTCTATATGGAGAGAAAGAAACGAAAGGAGACATGGAGGAGTACCAGTTACAACAAGTTATCTTGCAAAACAGATCGATCGCCAGGTCAGAAAGATATGTTTATCATTCAGGCAACAAGGCAATTTCTAACTTTCGTCAGGATTAGGGCTGAGACTTTTAACCGGAACCGTTTACCCGAACCGGATCTGACCCGAAATGAACAGGTTCGGTTCGGTTATGGATATGGCTATTTTACCCGATGGGTCTTTGCTTCTAATACCCATGGATATCAGGTCAGTTCCGGTTATTATCCGAAACCCGATTGGGTACCCGCTTAAACCGAAATCGATAGCTCAAAACCTAGAATATTAGAAAAATTCTCATCACCTCTATTCGAACCCCGGGTGGATATGTAGAGAAGAAACTATGATACCACTAGACCACTTCAACTTTTATGTTCTTTTATATTGTAAGTATATATAACATTTCAATATTATTATTTTTTTATAAAATTGACATTTTAGAGATTTGAACCCGGGTTGGATAGACAAATGAGCAATTATGTAACCAATGGACCTCTTTGATTTATATGTAAATTATTTTATTTGTTATATATATATATGATTTAAATAAGAAACGGGTACCCGGAACCGACCCGAAACCGACCCGAAACCGATAGTATCCGATCCGAAACCTGAACTGAAATCTGTCAAGTACCTATTGGATAGAGAATTTATTTATCCGAAAGAACCGAACCCGATCGGATCTTACTCGAACCCGAACCGAATATCCGAAGTCTTAGGCCTAGTCAGGATTGTCTATGTGGCTCGACAAGATGAAGATGTCTATGTTTTGACAAAAAGGGAGTAGAAAATTTGTTTATTTGCTTCAAAATTATGATGCAGTTGTTGTAAAAAATGATATTTTCTTTTGAATAAATTTAACATATATTTTTTTAAAAAAGTTTGAAGATCAATATAACATTCTTTCGACATAGCTTCCTGGTCCAAACTATCATTGTCGAGGCGTAAGTTTCTCAGTGGTAACTTTTATAATATGTACTGATTTCTCTCTGCCACAAACCAATGTTTTCTTATAGGGCTCACAGCTTACCGAGATTCAGATACCAAAGAATGTTCTTGAAGTTCTCTTGATAATGGTTAGTTTAAATTGCTTATGTTTTGCAAAACTTTTGTCAGTATAGAATCAAAACTGAAGGCGGGATTTGATTATGATTATGTTCAAATTCCATTTGTCTTTGCTTCTTGCAGTTATACAGAGACACAGAGCCTACTGATCATTATAGCATCAAAGAAATATTACACAGTAAAAACACTGCTGTTCCATGGTCAAGAAAATATGAGAAACCAAATATTTTTTTTTTTTTCTTGCAGAATCAAATATCACAGAGAATTGCCTAGTTTTGTCCAAACCAGCGCCAAAAGAATATGATGCAACTTAGTTGACAAAAAAATATTGCCTTCAACTTTAGAAGAAGAAGAAAGAACAAGGGTTTTTTTGTCTCTCCATGAGCTTTTAGGTCTATGACTGGCTTTAAACCGATTTACATGGGATTGCCAACACTTAAGAGCTGGCAATCATTCCATTTACCTGAAAAAAATATATTAAAAGGACTGTTAGTTTTAACTAAATAATGAAATGGTTAAATTGGCTCTGTTTAACTATACAACACAAGAGTATTACTTGCCAGTACTTGAAAACACACCGGTCAATGCAACTTTTCTCACCCATGTTTAACTCAGCTTCCTTGTACCTGATTTGATTTTTAAGAAAAACAATCTCAAACTAGTGCAACTGAATAATCAAATCTCTCAGCTAAAAAGTCTCAACATCACAAAAAAGGATCCATGAGATTGTAAAAAGAGAGGACAACTTATCTTTTATCCACACATTTACCAAAGCATGTTTGAGCATGTCTGCATTGAAAAGAGCAAGGCTTTTAAGAAGGAAACAACATACAAAAAAATGGGAATAGTCTACATTATCTCTAACCCAAGTAATTACAAGAGATCAGTCACAAATGAAGGTATAAATAAATTTGGTATGTCAAAAGAAAACACTTAACTTTTTTTTTTGTTACACAAAACCATGAAACAACAACAAAACAAAGAATAAATCAAAGTTGATTACTTTCATCATCAAGATAAACCCATCAGACAGTGAGAATGATTTTAAATAGTAATCACAAACTGATACTTGTCTATATATAACACTAGTTGAACATAAAAGAAAGATTATCATTCTATTGATATACACACACAATGTGTTTTAAAAAAAGTAACCCAACACCAGATAATCAATTAAAAGTAATTGAATCAATCTCTAATCACATAGTAAACTACACAACTGGTGAATCTCATTACTTGTTAAAGAATTCCACTCGGTATTCCATCTTCGTTTGTGCCATGCTAAAGGCATGATTCAATCCAACGCAAAAGCTGTTTGTAAGAGAAACCGCGTAACACTATCCAAATCTATAAACATATTTTCCACCAAAACCGTCAAAACACGTTTTTCGTCAAAATCATAAAAATATGTTTCTCGCCAAAACCGTAAAAACATATTTCCCGCCAAAATCGTAAAAAACGCGTTTTCCGCAAAAACCATAAAACGTATTTTTTGCCAAAACCGTAAAAACATGTTTTTTGCCAAAACCACCAAAACGCATTTTCCGCCGAAATCGTAAAAGTACGTTTTTCCGTCAAAACCGAAAAACATATTTTTCCGCCAAAACTACAAAAAATGCATTTTCCTGCCAAAACCGCAAAAATGTGTTTTCTTGTTATATCTGTAAAAAGCATTAATTAATAAAAATTAATATAGTGAAATAAAAATAAAATATAATTAAATTAAAATAATGATATATTAGTAATTTGTTTATCAAATTCGTTTGGATGAAAATGAAAATAAAAAAACAAACATAAGATCTATTTATATGATTCATCTAGATGAAATATCTAGATGGACAAACAAACAATCCTATAAAATCTAGATGAATCATCTGAATGAATCATATAAAAGAATCAGCTAGATAAAAATGAAAGATAATGACACGAACATCACTTAAATATAAAAATTATATTTAAATTTTCTAAAATATATTTATACCGGTGAGTACGCGGACTTTTACCTAGTTATAGGTAAAATTTAAAACTAAATTCAGCTCATACAGCCTGATTAATCACCTCCATTAAAAAGAATCGATGGTAATTTGGTATTTTACGTAATAACGTAAAGGATATAATGTAGTTCATAGATGGGCCCTTAATGGTGTCAATTATTCCAAACGTTATATAGCCCAATAAAATTGCCGCGAAGGCGAAGGTTCAAAAACGGCAAGCGAATAAAATCGAGCGGCGAAACTGGTCTGCATGTAACGTTTTCCCGCTACTCCCATTTTCCCTCTTTGTTTTTTTTTCCCTTTTTTCATTATTATTTTTCTGCCATTTCCTCTTAATAAACCAGCATCGACCATGAGATTGGTTCTCCTCATCGATTCGATCTCAATCTCAACTCGATCTCTCTCCTTTTTTTCCTACGATGCCTACCATCGCCGGACCCAGTTCGTCTCCTCACAAGCACATCGTCGCCGCCAGATCGGAGAACACTGGAGGTCTTGAAGTCAACACACCTCGCAAACGCAAACTGAGATCAGATTCCGCCGCCGAAGTTGCATCGACGGCGGTTGTAACTGAGAGATCGTTCTCTACGCCGATGAAATGGAAATCTCCTCGACGGTGTGCTGTTTCAAGCCCCAGTACACTTAAGGAGGTAATCCAGTGAGCTCCTAGTTCGTATCCCTTAGATCTGTGTCTAGCGATTAGGATTTGCTGAATTTTGAAAGGATCGATTCAATTGCTGCTTGTTTGCATCATCATCATCTCCTCAGCTGTTAGACTGATTGATTTGTAGGATGTTCAGGAAGATTCTAAAGGCAAGCTGGAGAGTCCAGTGATATCAGCCGTGAAAGACCGATTTGATTGTTTAGATGTTAAATCAAAGTGGAATCCTAGAGGTATAAACGATCTCCTTGTGATTCTTCAGTGCTCAAGTGACTTTAGTTAGTATCAGTTTATTGATGTACAATTTTAATGCACAGATGATGATCAGATGAAAGCTGTGAAGGAGGCATTGCATGTTTCCACGGCACCATCAACTGTTGTTTGCCGTGAGGATGAGCAAATACGTGTTTTAGAGTTTGTTAAAGGGTGTATGGAGCAGAAGAAGGCTGGGAGTTTGTATATATGTGGTTGCCCTGGTACTGGGAAGTCATTGTCGATGGAGAAAGTAAGACAACAAGCTGAAGAATGGGCAAAACAGGTATTCAGTCATGTGTCTGTATCTTCAGGACTTGTGGTATTGTGATTCTATCAATATAAAAGACTGATATTCATTTCATCCATGGGTTCTTTCAGGAAGGCTTGCCTTGCCTGGAAACTGTGTCTGTTAATTGCACATCGCTGACAAAAACAACAGATATATTCTCCAAGGTGACACCTTACCTGGTTTTTGAAATTGTTGATCTCATTTGGATATAGTTGTTTATTGGGTTGTTTTGGTTTCAGATACTTGGTGAGAGTGAGACCGGTAAGAAAGTAAATGGCTCCTCTTCACCACTTCAACAACTCCAGGTTTTGTTTTCTCAAAAGCAGCAATCATCCAGCACAAAGATGATGTAGGTTCCTTGTTTGTTTTTGCTGTGATTTGATGACCTGCTAAGGTTTTAAATTAGTTACCGTTTCTCATTCAAATTTATATGCAGGCTAATAATTGCAGATGAGATGGATTACTTGATAACAAGAGATCGAGGTGTCCTTCATGAGCTTTTTATGCTCACAACTTTGCCATTTTCAAGATGTATACTTATAGGTACCTTTCTTTCACAGTTATAATCTCATCTATGTACCACGTTTCCTCTGTTCATACAAAATTGTACGTTTATTTATCGTATTCGTTCTCCAGGTGTAGCAAATGCAATAGACCTAGCAGATCGCTTCCTTCCAAAATTGAAGTCTCTTAATTGTAAGCATTTCTCCAATATTGTTTACGGTTGGAGCATTCATTAACTTTGATAAAGAGCAACAGTTGAGTTTAGTCCAACTTATTTCTAAATTAATGCAGGTAAACCTTTGGTTGTTACTTTCCGTGCATATTCTACGGAGCAGATCCTAAGGATACTGCAGGAGAGGCTTGTGGTAAGTCTGCCTCTAATTTGTGGTTAGGATGCTTTTGCTGAGAGAGAAACGCCTGATTAAGTGACTAGTAAATCTAGTGAAAATATGATGTAATAAATTAGGATTAATTTATGGCTAATGTCACGTTTATGCTTCAAAATAGTTGGTATCAAAAAAAAAGTCTCAGGAAAAAATGAATAGCAGATTCAGAAACTTGTAAATAACAAATTTTGACCAATTTAAGAGATAAATGGATAATATCTCTAAACTTATATAAATTCAACCATTGATCATAAATTCTTAATTTTCAACTCTTATAACAGGAACTTCCATATGTTGCATTTCAATCGAAAGCCTTGGAGCTTTGTGCTAGAGTAAGAATATATATGCCAATTTTGTCTTACAGTCTAGTCAACCTCCTTTTTCCTTTTGACATTGTATATTGATGTTCAATAATTCTGAATTGTGCCAGAAAGTATCAGCTGCATCAGGAGACATGCGAAAGGCTCTATCTGTCTGCAGGTGAATACTCAAGTTTTGTCTTTGAAGTTGCATAAGATGAATGAGATAGAACTATCCTTGTATATATTTTAATTTACTCTTCTAATCAACACACTAAACTTGACAATCCTAGTTTTTTTTTTCCATATTGAATTGATATTCAGGAGTGCCTTAGAAATCTTAGAGACAGAAGTTAAAGGATCATCAGAAGAAGAACCACAAAGTCCAGTTACAGAGGATCAAGTGGTTTGTATTTTCACTCTCTACTTTATTCAGTTTACTTACTGACGATGTAAGTATGAAGGATCCAAAGAATCAGTGGTCTTAAGTCATCATTGTTATCGTCGATAACTCTACAGGTGAAGATAAATCATATGGTAGCGGCGTTGTCAAAGACATTTAAATCTCCAGTAGTTGACACCATTCAGTCTCTTCCTCAACACCAGCAAGTAAGTTAGACATCAGCACATAGACTTATTGGTCTGTGGGCGTTCTTAAGTCTTAAGTAACCGATAGGATAATACTTACATCATGCTTATGCAAATCTTTAGTTTTGTTTTTCAGTGTGATCTGAAGTATAGTTGCTGTATTTTTGAAAATAGATACCAATAAGTTTTAGGGCACAAACTGAATCTTAAAGACCCATGCTGGTATATTTGGTCTATGACTAACTAGACGGAATAAAAAAAAGTTAGTAGGTGGACTGTAATCACATTGCTTCTATTGCAGATTATAGTTTGTTCTGCTGCAAAGGCCTTTAGAGGAAGCAAAAAGGACAGTAGCATTGCAGAGGTAATAATATTTTACTGAATGAACAATACACAAACACATATAACTAAAGACAATTATACATAATATATTCATCATTGTTTTTGACACAATTGGATGCAGTTAAATAAGTTATACCTGGAAATATGTAAGTCTTCGATGATCACTCCAGCTGGAATAACAGAGTTCTGTAACATGTGTACAGTGCTAAACGACCAGGTACTAACCTCCTAAAAAAAATACTCATCTTCTTTTTCAAAATTCTAGTTACAGTCACTCTCATGTAGTGTTTTGTTTATATAATCCAAGATAAATCTTGAAAGAGTCTTATATATTAAACTGGAACAGGGGATATTAAAACTGAGTAAAGCACGTGATGATAAACTAAAGAGAGTGAGCCTAAGAGTTGATGAAGCAGACATCACATTTGCTCTTAAGGTACATACAGACATTACATACACAACCCTTCTCTCTTGTTTCAGAATAGTTACCTTTTTCCACGAATTGCAGTTTTCTAACTCTTCTACTTTTTTTAATTGCACAACAGGAAATTCGCTTCTTCCGCAACTGTCTTCTGTGATAAAAGTGGTTTCTTCAATTATTTTTACAGCATACATACAAAGACTAAAAACTCAGTACGAATTCACAGAAATTGTTATGTAAATGCACATAAACAAAATCTACTTTGTCTTTTATTTTATTACATTTTTTTACTTATAAGAGCAGAATTTTTAATTTTACTTAAAACTGTATTCTACTTGTGAATTTTGATACATCACTACGAGCGCAGCACAAAAAAAAACTAGTTTTGTTTCAGCTAAACTCAAAACAATTCGAATTTTCGAAATTAAATTAAATCACCAATCAAATAAATCCCCTTATTTCTGCTAATTATGACCTCACTTATTGTATTTTTTCTTAGAAAGCTTAGGGAAAACTAGGAGAGGTTTTTTATATTGCGTCTGATACGAAATCACTCGGTCTCTTTAAACTCTTTAGAGAAGATAATTGAGTCAAACGCCATCACTGCGATGTCTGCCGTTTCAATCTCCTCCGTCAAATCTAACCTTTCCTCCGTTAAGTCCATAGCCGTTACACACCATCGAACGCCGCCGCCTCCTCCTTCGCTCCGTTTCCCGTCGTCGCTCACTTCCCTCTCAACTACTTCTCTTCACTGCAACGGTGTAACATCCATCTCCAGATCAAAACTCCTCCCAGTCTCGCGTCTTCCTCTTATCAAATCATCTCCTTCACCCATAGGTACACTATAAGACTCTCCCCCCACCGTTACCGCCGTTTGAAATTCTCATCGAGTTTTAACTTCTCCAGCAGATTCATCAGTGGACGAGCTGACAAAATTCAAAGAAGCAGCGGAGAAAGGAAACTTAGTTCCTCTATACCGATGCGTATTCTCGGATCATCTGACTCCAATACTTGCGTACCGATGTTTGGTTAAAGAAGACGATAGAGATGCTCCCAGCTTCTTGTTTGAGTCAGTGGAGCCTGGTCTTCAAGCTTCCAACACCGTAAGCCTTTTTTTGTTTTCTTTTGCTTCATGAATTGAAGTTTATGAGGTATTATTCTCTTAGGGGAGGTATAGTGTAGTTGGAGCTCAACCCACTATTGAGATTGTAGCCAAGGGGAATGTTGTCACTGTGATGGACCATGGAGCTGGTCGTAGGACTGTGGAGGAAGTGGATGATCCAATGATGGTTCCTCAGAAAATCATGGAGGAGTGGGAACCTCAACGCATTGATGAATTGCCTGAAGCTTTCTGCGGTAAGAGGAAGAAAATTTATTAAAGTTAGGATTGTTTATTCGTAGTTAGGATTAATCTGATGAAGGGTTTTCTCCTAAGGTGGTTGGGTCGGATACTTCTCGTATGACACTGTGCGGTATGTTGAGAAAAAGAAGCTTCCCTTTTCTAATGCTCCTGAGGATGATAGGAGTCTTCCTGATGTTCATTTGGGTCTTTATGATGATGTGATTGTCTTTGATCATGTTGAGAAGGTACACTCTTGTTCCATCTTGCTATGTAATTATAGAAAGAAGAGTTTTATCTAGACACGTAGCTGATTGTGGTAGTATCATTGGTTGAGCACAGAAAGCGTATGTGATCCATTGGGTGCGGATAGACAAGGATCGGTCTGTTGAAGATAATTATACTGATGGAATGTATCAGTTGGAATCTCTAGTCTCTAGAATTCAAGACCAAAAACCGTGAGTACATCATTCTATACTAGTCTTATGGATTATAGGTTTCTCCTGTCTATCTATAGATGCTTTAAGTCTAGTTATTTGATTACAGCCCCAAGATGCCTACTGGTTTCATTAAACTACGCACTGAGCAATTCGGTCCTAAGCTGGAGAAATCAACTATGACCAGTGAGGCATACAAGGAGGCAGTGTTGGAAGCCAAAGAACACATTTTGGCAGGGGACATCTTTCAGATAGTTCTTAGTCAGAGGTTTGAAAGGCGGACATTTGCGGACCCGTTTGAGATATATAGAGCTCTTAGGATTGTTAATCCAAGCCCTTACATGGCTTATTTACAGGTATACATACACCGTCGGTTCTTGTTTCCTTACATGTTTCTGAAGATTGATATTTTACTAATCTGTGGATCTCTCTCTTTTTTTTTTGTTTTCTTTTTTAAATACAGGCTAGAGGATGCATATTAGTTGCTTCGAGTCCAGAAATATTGTTACGCTCGAAAAATGTAAGTGTTACCTCAGTACCTTCTTTGTTTACAAGTAAATGAATGGCTCAATACATGTTTTTGCTTCCGCTACAGAGGAAGATTACCAACCGCCCCCTTGCTGGAACTGTAAGACGAGGAAAGACACCTAAAGAAGACCTAATGCTGGAGAAAGAGCTCTTAAGCGATGAAAAACAGTGCGCAGAGCATATAATGCTTGTTGATTTGGGGAGGAACGATGTCGGCAAGGTTAAATCACTTTCGTTTTTTACCCTCTTCTTTTGTAAACTAAGTAGCAGTTTCTGAGATGCAATCTTACTTGTTGGAGTTTCTTGTGAGCTCAGGTTTCAAAGCCTGGTTCTGTGGAGGTTGAGAAGCTCATGAATATAGAACGGTATTCACATGTAATGCACATAAGCTCCACGGTATGCCTGCCTCTATTGCAACTTTAAAAAAGCAAACAAATTAGTAGTTTCTGTTTGCCTTATCAACAACACATCTGCTTTGTTGCAGGTAAAAGGCGAATTACTCGATGATTTAACAAGCTGGGACGCTCTTAGAGCTGCACTTCCCGTTGGAACAGTCAGTGGAGCCCCAAAGGTAAAACCATAAACTCATTATTACATTTTCACCATACTAACGAAAAATAACATTTGATGATACAGGTAAAAGCAATGGAGCTGATTGATAAACTAGAAGTAACGAGACGCGGTCCTTACAGTGGAGGCTTTGGAGGCATTTCGTTTAACGGAGACATGGACATTGCCTTGGCTCTCAGAACAATGGTCTTCCCAACAAATACACGTTACGACACATTGTACTCTTACAAGCATCCTCAGAGACGTCGAGAGTGGATTGCTCATATTCAGGCTGGAGCTGGAGTTGTGGCAGACAGTAACCCTGACGATGAACAGAGGGAGTGTGAGAACAAAGCAGCGGCTTTAGCAA
>MU109201.1:0-18218 GCA_012274485.2 Sinapis alba | reverse complement strand
TAATTATTTGTGTTGTTGAAAGAGCAACGTAAGAGAGTAAAAGAAATCACTTCATATTTTTCCTTACCTCATCTTACAAATGATACAACGATTATTTATAGGGGTAAGAAGTCGGTTGTGTTTGACCGACTTACAAGAAAAGACAAAATAGAAAGGATAAACATTATCCTTATGTTAGATAATCATTCAATATTTAATAATTCAACCTTTATTGACTTGTTTGTTTTCTTAACACTGTTTCTTCTCCCTCTACATTTTAAAAATATTATTCCATCCGTTTCATATGTTTCATATTAGCTGTCGTTCTAAGTTTATGCATACAGATTAAAGAAACATTTAATTTTATATATTTTCAAAATAAAAATATTATTACCAATATACATAACCATATATCAACCAATAGAAAAGTATAATAAAAAATATTACCAATAAATTTTGCATTAAAAATCAAAAACGACACTTATTTTAAAACAAAAATTCTAATCCAGAACGACATCTAATTTGAAAAAGAAAGAGTATTCTATTATTTTTTTATTGTTTCAAAAAATGGTTATTCGAAGTTTTTAATACAATTTTTCTATAAATAATGTTTCTACCATTTTAACTAACTAATAAATATTTATTTAAGTTTTTCATATTTAGATAATTGTACACAAATAAAAATATATTAGTATATCTTATTACTTTTTAATCTGCATGAAATATGTGACATTGTTTACAAAACAAAATAACTAATTCATTTTATAATTTTGGTTGATAATGCAAAATATTTTTCTGATGAATAAAAATCTCTAAATAGTATATGTATATATGAAAATCCCTCTCCCGGTCAACACGAACTTATCATTTAGTTATAATCAAACGTATTATCAAATAAAAATGTGTCAATAATTTTGATGATAACGTTGTATTTTTGTATCATTCTGCGAGGCACTAAGGAGAAGGTGCTGGTGGTATGGAGCAGTACTCTTTATTGTCTAGACTAGGTCTGGACAGATTAACCGGAACTAAAAAATAGAATCGTATGAACTAAAATTATCCAATTCAAAAACGAACTAAAAAACATAATAATCTGAATGTTTCATATCTTAAAATATTATGGATATACAGACCGAACTAGAATTAAATTAATAACCAAATGAGTATTTTTTGGTACTCAAAATATAATACATATTTAAAATATTATTTAAATTTAAAATATTATTTAAATTTAAATTTAAATAACCAAAATATTTAATTTATAATATAAATTGAAAAAATATTTAGTTACATTTAAATTAAATACTGAAATATTCAAATTTCATTAGTTATATTTTTTAAATAAAACAATATTTTATGAATTTTAAGTTTTTATTTAAGATTTTTAAATATTTCAAGTATTTTGGGTAATTAAGATACTTTTTATTTAGATAATTTGAATAATTTAGTTATTTTTGGATAAATTGAATACAAAATTAACCAGAATCGAACTGGATCTAATAATTTTTGAGTAATTACCGGTAGCTCATATAATTATTCATATCAAACCGAAACCAAAACGAATCGAACCTAACCGATTTTTGGGTAGTTTATATTTGCTTACATAAAAGTCCAAAACCGAAAAAGAACGAAACCTGAATTAACCGAATTGAAACTAAATCGACCGAATGCTCATACCTGGTCGAGACTGTTTAATTAAGACTACGTGATGTTGTGTAAACGCGTAGGAGGGTTCATACTTATATAATCCTAATTACGATATATTGGATTGATCATAGACATAAAGCCCCGGTGAGACTATTTACTATATACACGGGATAGGATAAATTAGAGTATCTTAGCGAGAAAAGCTTTAGCTTCTAATTAAATCCCATATGGTGGTTGCTAATACTAATCCACTCACCATTTTAAATTGTTTTTTTGGTCGATAAAGACGTTACTGGTGAGCGGTGATTCATGTTAATCAGTCTCCTCAACAACCTATTCGCCTTCTTTTTGATATTCTTTATTCCCTCATGAAAAAAGTTAGATCTTAATTATCACTTTGACACTTTATCATACAAAGCTAAAATCACGCAAGATACTAAATATATCGATAGTTGGTATCAGATAAGATTCTCTACTTTATTTTCTTATTGGTTGAAGTATGGTTAGGTGTATAGGTAATTGTGTTTTTATTTTAGAAATATAAAATCATATATTTTCTTAATATATGTGCATAAACATATAACGACAAGTAAAATGAAACGCAAGGAGTAACATTTATTTTCAAGTTCTCATGTATATATGATTGTATATGTTAGTTAATATTTAATGAAATTAGGCATACCGCATATGATTGGGAGAACCTATCAAGTATGAGAAATAAATTACATACGATTTTACTGAGTTTGACTTGGTAAAGTACCCAAAATTATTGGACGTGTGGGGTTACATACGTACATGCTATTAATCGAAAGGATCGTACACTGTCTTTTCTTTTTTTTTCAAATTTGTTTCTGTCGGATTGTCTTGTTATGTAAAGACTAAGATTGGTCAATAGTCAATGGCTCCTTCTACTCTCTTTGGCCTATATTTCCTGGTGGTCCGTAGTAGAGTAAAACAATAGTATTGTGTTTTTCCAAATAATAAAAATAGGAAATGATAAAAAAAAACAATATTTTTTTTTTGTAAATTGTACTTATTTGAAGGCAAACAAACGCACAAACTGAAATAATATAATTCAACTCCAAGAAAAGGATCTATTAAGAACAGGTTTCATATGTTTTTCTTCTTCCATTGAGATCATTCCTACATGCGTTGGATCCTCCATCATCATTTTGGCTACCAAATAGCCAGCAATTGACCATGTCTGAAATTTCCTGGCCTGTTTTCCGATGAACCTTCCGGACTTTCCGTCGTAGTACTCCGGCCATCCATCCTTCAACAGCCGTGCCTCCGCCAAGTCTATTGCCCGTCGAGCTATTTGTGGCCGTCCGGTCTTTATGCTTGCCGCCGTTAGCAACCATAGAAGCACTACCATTTACATTTTTCATCACTCACATATGACAGTTATTATATTTGGTCGAATAATTATCCAAACACAAAAAAGACTGTTTCACATGGATGTTGTTGCTCTAGTTTCACCATTAACAACAACCAAAATAAAAACTAAATTCTACTTAATATTTGGGGAAAGGAAAAATAAACAAAAATCATACTCCCTCCGTTTCACATAGTGTCACTTAGACACATTTCACACAGATTAAGAAAATGATTGAAATATATTTATGTTTGTATTAATTACACCTATTAAACCAATAGTATTTGAGATAAATAGATTTATTTATAAGATCAATGCATTTTGTAATTAATATTAAGCTATAAATTGCATTGAAATTCTAAAATAACATTTTTTTGTAACCAGGAAAAAATAATAAAATGACACTCTTTGTGAAACAGACGAATTTTTTTTTTTTTTTTTGTAAACTCAGCCTTTCTACAAACACAAAAGAATAACGTATAATTCAGCATCAGATTCCCAATCTATAAGATAATAAAGCATCTCTATCATTCATGTTTTGCATCTAATATTTTTTATTTATTTATAGTAATTCACACATTCTGGTTTCTGTGATCTTGATAAGTTAAAGCATATAATTTGATCCCATATACTAATGCAATCAAAATATGAATGACTTGTAAAAGAAGGTAACTAACCTGGCCAAGATCCTCCGTTATGGTAGCTCCACCTTGTGTTCTTAGGGTCACAGCCAGTGACAATGCGCCACTCGTGACTCTCCAGCGCCGGATAACATATCTTCAACGGCATCTCTCCGACAAGTTCGTCCCACCTAGCCTCAATAAGATCCATTATAGCCATGGCCTGCTCGGGCGTGGCCAATGAGGAAAGGATTGCGATACAATTTCCCAACGCAAACCACCTGAAATCCATGCGGGCAGGACTGACGTTACCGACAAAGTAGCCACCCTGGAGAGGCATGAAATCGAAAACCCAATCCGGGATGGAGTCGGGGATGACGTTGAACTTGTTAACTGCGGTGTGTGAGTACTCCTCCGTCTTGTAACGGTATATGTCATTGAGCTGCTGGAAGTCAAGCCAAAAGTAGCTTCTCATGTGGAAGCTCATCGCGTTCAACCGCTTCACTATCTTGTCCATGAACTCTTTTCCCTCTGTGTCTTGTTTCAGCATGGAGTGTGCTGATTGAAGAGCCATGAAAAAGAGGGCTTGGATCTCGATCGGGTATCCATAAACACCCTGCAATAGATTACAAAACCGTCTAATATTCATATATGTAAGACAGTAAGAGCATTAACACAACGCTAGCTCTTAAGTTTTGTTACTAGGTAACTGAGATGAGAGCTAGAGTAATATAAAAAGGTCTCTCTACTTGTAAACAAATAAAAAGTAATTAAAATGAATAAAGGAGAATGAGATGGGTTTCTCAAAGCAGAAATTCAATCTTTTTTTTTTTTTGAAAAACTCAAATGACACTTGACTTCTATCAAATAGTTTACACATTTTTCTTAATTTTTTTTTTAAACTAAGTTATATCAAAATAAAATACCACTAATGGTGCTCTAATCTAATGTATGAATTGAGTCATAGTTTTTTTACGTTTAAAACGTGCATGAGTTCTCAAAATAGTTTAAAACGGTCAAACTCTAAAGTGTAGTTTTCTTGGGTTTATGGAGTTAATTACATAGGCATCCAATAGAGTAAGAGAGAAAATACCATTCTTCGATCGATCATGGAGCAACCATCTGCGCAAAGCAAAGTAGGGAAAGTATCAAAACCCTCAGAGAGACACAAAGAGAGTATGAGGCGCATGCCCTTTTGGCACTCAGGTCTCTCGGCCAGAGAATGGTCTCCTGTAGACTTTGTGTAAGCTCGGAGGAGAATGATCCACCAGAAACCTGAATCAACTGGAGCCACTCTCCCGATGGCACTCTCTCCAAAGTCAGCAATGATACTATCTGTCTTCTTGATAGGGTTATGGAGAACTTTGAAGCTCGCTGGCATTGCACCATCACCAAGCTTGAACCTGTCGATCTTTTTTTCATGTCCCTGGATTTGAAGCGTCTTAAGGAGAAAATTCTTCACAATCTCTGGCTCTCCATTCATCAAGAATGCTAGAGCGCTCGGTACAAAATCTCGTACGAAAACCTTATAATATACAAGAAACATCTTAATCAGGACCGCTTCTCGGTACAATCGGATAAAAACTTTGTCTTCAAGCTTAAATTTTAAAAGTATAATAAACCTTAAATTTAAAAAGCTATTATACCGTAGTAACACTATAAATTAATACTCAATAAATTAATACACTATAAATTAACAAATTTTATCAATTCCGAATTGGACCAATGTAAAATATAACACATTTCGATAAAATAATAAAATAATAAATTTTTGAAAAATATTATATAAATATATGATCCCAATACAAACATAGATTAATAATTAATGTATATAAAGTTTATATTGTATAGTTTTTTATTATAGTAAAGTTTATCTTTAATTTTTCTAGATACTATTCAAATTGTTTTGATGTTATTTTGTCATTTTACGGTGTAAATAAATGTATTTACACTTACGGTAACTATTTTCTATATCCCAAATAATCGAATAAGAATAATATAAAATTTGTATCTATAAAATTTAATCAATGCATATACAGTAAAAACGAGTATTCTTTTTATATTTACATTTAAACATACATCGTCAAAATATACAAATCTAAAAAGAAAATTTTATATAAATTAACAACTCTATAAATTAATAAATATTATATTCCAAATATTATTAATTTATAGAGTTTTTATTGTACTAGGTCGTATGTCTCAAATTGTCTAATTTTTTTTAATTAAAATTAATTTTAAATGTTTATAGTCCAAAAAATCTCAGATCTAGCTTCGATCGTAATAAATCATATAACACTATATGAACCAATGTTTGTAAGCAAACTAAAAAGAAACCAAACACAAAACCAAACCTGATCATAGTTCAAGACCTCCTCAGAAGCATGGTCATAGGCGGCGATGGTTCCTACCGGTTGACCTCGGAAGTAGACTTGAGAACGGAAAAGAGCCTCCCAAGCTTTTTTGACCATTGGGTGAGGGTCAAACGAGTCATTGATGGAGAATGTCGGCGTTTCCCAACCAAACCTACCGTCCAGAGAGTGTACGCTGTCGTAAAGGCTTAACTCGCTGAAAGACTTTTCGTCGTATGAGTTTTTCCGTTCGAGTTTCAGTCTTGGCCGGTCAACAAGCAGAGCCAGCAAGTCGCTGTCTTCTAGTTCAGATATTGAGCTCAGTGAGTTCACTGCTCGTATTCCTTTTACTCCATTTTCTTCTACGCTCGTGGCTAGTGAGCTCATCGAGTTCACTGCTCGTAGTACAACCCTTTTCTTTGGTCGGTCCATGGACGATGTAGTTAAGTTGTTCAATAAAATTATCTTACTGCTACACGAAATTTGGCAAAAGAATTAAGAAGTTTAGAACGTTTGAGTTGAAGTAACGTTTTTTGATTCTGAACATAAATACACTATGTGCATAGGATTAGGGACATTAAGAGAATGATCTGATATTTATATACAGAGAGAGAAATAATTTTAATATTCTCAACATTATATATAATCTGTGCATATTTGTCTGGTGGTTTTATATAGAAACATATTTTGATTAGCTAAGAACATCTTATCTAAAACAACTGTTAAGAAGATAATAATAGAAGACTATCAGACACATGTCTATAATGTATGTCGTCTTGTGTACCAAATCATTTTGTGATATACACGTTTATATATATAATTTAATGTTCTTTATATTTCTTTTATCATGCTTAAAATTCAAATACATATATCCAAATATATCAATACTATTTTGGGAGATTTTCAAAATTTGGATATATTCAAAACTGTTCTAAACATATAGAATAAGTAATTCAACTAAAGTATATTTAAGGTATAAAATCTGCCATTTATTTTAAAAAGAAGATGAAATTGGCATGTTTTGTTTGGTCCAAAGCAAGATAATTGCTATCTATTTCATTTAAAGATACTTGGATATACATTCAATATTTTTTTTTCTGCCAGCAGATATTCAAATGACATTTATGACAAACACATCTTTTGCGATTGGTAGCGGTTGATGGCGTTTTGAAATAATCATATAAACCGTTTTGTACTGCTTCGAACCACTTTGTACCGCTCAAAATCAAAAGCTCTTTCCTACAAGTGTTTGCGGTTATGGACAATTGCGATTGGATTAAAATAAATAAATATTAAATTAGATTTAGATTACATATATTCTAACTAATCACAATAACGCACAACTTACTTTATTTGTTTTCGTCAATGTTATATATGTATATATTTGACAATCACATTAACCCTAATTTATTTCAATCCATTGAAATCATGACTTCCACCCTAGAAGAAAGTCAAGAAACCAACGTAAGTGGATTATGAACTTTCTTTCCATTACAGCTTTATTCTTTTATGATTTATGATATGTTTTGTTGTTTAAATTCTCTGAATCACCAGTATATGATTCATATGTATATATATATATATATATGTATATTTTCGTAATTGGATATATGTTTCAACTGGTCTTTGAATAGAAACTCCAATGGTCAGATAAGATAACTCGTTTCTTGTTAGAATTGATAACGCTGGAAAAACAAGATGAAAATTCTAAAGACAAAAACGTGAGTGAGCAGAGAAAACAAAACGTTCTCAAAGAATTTTAAAAACAGTTTCCAGTTATGATCAATTGGAACAAAGTCAAAAACAGACTTTACACTTTGAAAAAACAATATGAAATTTATTGTAGAATTACTTTTGGGTCAACTGGCCTTGGATTTAATAGTAGGACATGGAGTATTGATGCACCTGAACATTGGTGGAAAGACAAAATCAAGATACAGATAAAACCATATTTTCACCTTGCTTTAATTCCTTGTTTTATTTATTTATTTTTAATGATTATTTGTTTTGGTTTCTAAAGCTACTTTGAAGCTTCGAAACTTCGCTCACATCCATTGCGTTTTCTACCGCTTCTTGACGTGGTTGACGTGGTATTTCGAGATGAAACTATCGTGGTTGAGGAGTCATGGCAACAAAGACGTGGTGTACATCATCGTACTCCACAAGTTGAGTTAAGTGATGAATAAGAAGTTCAGATTCAAAATGATTCCCATGATCTTGATCATATGGAACAAGAAGATACAAACTGGTTACAAACTCCAATGAAAGATACTCCAAATGTTGTCGAGACAGATCATGTAGTGACGTCACAACAAAGTATGAAAGATACATCTCACCGAAAGCGTAAGCGAAATCCAATGGACTCCACGCTCGATCGTATTGCTGCGACCATGGAAGACCGAAATGGTATTTTAGAACAAATGGCATCATCTACATCTAAAACAAAGTCAAAAAATGCAACTGAGGAACGTATGGCTCTTGTTGTCAAATGTGTGAGAGGAGTACCTGATTAATTCCAAGAGCTCTTGGGCATCCCTTGACGTTATTGCAGCAAATGATATTGTGCGAGGCTTATTTATGGCTCTTATTGATGATGAGAAACTACCTTTTTTGAAACGTCAAACTAAGGAGTCTTGTAACGATTTTTTTTATGATTAGCTTTAGTTGTTTTTTTCATGGGGATTGTTCTTTCATGTTTGCATTTTACTTTTGACAATGAGTATCTTCTTTTGTTTTTGTTTGATTTTAGTTCTCTATGGATTCTTCTGAGGTTAATTATTTATTCATTGATATTATGACACTACAAGAATAATTTCTTATGATTGACACCACATGGCTTATGAGCTTACTTATTTATTTATTGAAACATAGGTGACATGAGTTTAATTTGTTTCAGGAAACAAGTAACGTTGAATTGAAAACAATCATGGAAATTATTGATGTAGATGACCAAACTATTGAAGCCATCTTTTTGTATTGAGCGTAGTCATTTCTCCGATAGAGAAAAAATGAAAATGGATCCTGAACTGATGTATGAGAGCAACACACAATGCCTCCATGTTTTATATATGAAACAAAGAGTGTTTCTTAAGCTCTTAAATACAATAAAATCATACAGTCTTAAAGACTCTCATTGGGTAAGAGCTAATGTTGCTTTGGGTATGACTCAAGATTTTGGGACATAACCCATCACAAAGGAGGATAGCAGCAGAATTTCAAGTCGCACAATGGACTGTTACAACAAAATTTATTGATGTTATTAATGCTCTATGTTGCTTGCATTCAGACATAGCTTCATGGAAAAGAAAAGAGCTGGATGAGACACCACCACAAATCATACATGATAAGAGGTATTTTCCATATTTTGAAGATCGTATCGGGGCCATAGATGGTACACACGTTCATGTACGTGTTGGCGGAAATAAGAAGATCACATATTGGAACCATCATAATTATACTTCAATGAACATCTTGTCAATGTGTTATTTCAATATAAAATTTAATTTTATATATATGTATTGGAGTTCCGGGTCGTGCACATGACTCAAAAATACTGACAAATTAATGCACGTCATGATAATTTTTCCCATTCCCGAACACGGGAAAATACTTTCTAGTGGATTTCGGCTATCCTAACCAAAGAGGTTTCCTAGCTCCATATAGAGGTGAGGCCTACCATCCAAATCATTTTGCTGGACCTCGACCGACCACTGTACGAGAGGTGTTTAACAACATGCATTCCTCTCTTCAGTCAATTATTGAAAGAACCTTTGGAGTGTGGAAGAGAAAGTGGCCTATTTTAGAAGGTTGTGTTCGCTATGACGTCGATATGCAAGAAAAAAATTGTTGCAGCAACTATGGCGTTGCATAATTTTATTCGAGATTCTAATATAGATGACGTCGACTTTTAATGCTGCCGATGAAACAGAGAATTATGAAGCTGATCTTGAAGGAAACACATCTCCATCTCATGACGATCATGGAGTGGATCGAAATTATGATCCGACAACAGATGCGTATATGTCAACTACTAGAGATGGTATAGCATGAGATATATGGGATGATCGTTAGCTTGTGGTCAACATATGCGTATATGTCAACTATTTCAGATGCTTAATTGTTTTCATTATTCTTCTAGCTCATGCTTCTTGTTATGTCAACTTGGATTGATATTGCTTGTTATTAATTAATCAATCTTGTTATTGTTGTCATGTTCAGCTCTTCATGACTATATAAATATTTTCCAACACAAAATAGCAAATCAACATAAGTGAATACTTAATGACAATATACACTTGTAATCAGATATACATAAACTTGTAGTCTATTCATTGTAAAAGTTCAATTGAAGCACCAGAAAATAATTACTGAAACGGCAGAAAAAATAGTTACCCGCTAAATATATAGTTAGCTAAATAAATATAAAATATGTGTTTACCAAAATTTAAGATATGCATCTATCCTAAAATAAGTTATGCTTATCTAATAAGATAGGATAAAAGTTGATCAATGTCAAACAAATACACAATTTGCAGTTGATAGCGCACATTCTTTTTAACAATAGAAGAAGGTAATTCTAGTCTTCTTCTTTTTTGTCCTCAATTCTAGTCTTCTTTTGTGATTTACTTTTGGCTCTGTTTTATATTTCCATCAGTCAATTTTATTTGTTCTCTAAATGAGCATTTTATACTATATAATGTTAAAAATGACAATACGTTTCTAAGGGAATTAAAAGCAAAAATGGGATCCAAAAATTGAAAGATCACAATAGTAAAGCAAGAATTGTAGGATCACACGTAATATTCAAAGCACATAAACACTATTATGTGTATCAATTGCTTGGAGTGATTACATGATATGGCATCAGTAACATATCAACAAACCACATTAACAGAAGCATTCTCGATGTAATAATCCCACACCTGCAACTGCAAAACCACCGTGTGACACTGTCAAACACCGGCGTTTTTCCCGCCTCTTCTGCTAATCTCTTCACACAACCGACACGGCAATGTATCTAGACTCACCGCGCGGGTTCTACCATAGTTCCCTACTAGTCCACACCGCCTCCACGCGTGATACTCCGAGTAAGCAACTGGATCATCACCAAGCTGCTTCACGTATGCTGCCAGTTCCTTCATTGAACCGAACTTGCTACCGTCTATGACAGAATGAGGAGGGACAAAGTCTTGCACGTTAGGAGCTCCGAAATAGATAGGAACAGAGCCAGAGTCTAGCGCATAGAAAAGCTTCTCGGTCACGTATGACTCAGTGGCCGTGTTTTCGATTGCAAGGACGAATTTGTAGTGTGACATAGCGCAGTGGAGATGGTCGTACCATTTTGGCTCGGTGTTGGACTCCGCGACGCATTCTGGATACATAGAGAGCGCTGAGTTCAAGCCACCTACATTGTTTAGACACTTACCAAAGGAGTGGTGAGGAATCAGATCGAGGAGGCTCTTAGCGAGACGGTCTCTGTGAGAGAGGCATCTTGAGGAAGACCAGTACACGAGAACATCCTGTGTTTATAAGAACAAAAAAATGAAATTAAAAGAAGAAAGGTAACTGGATTGGAGTTGTAACAAGCTACTTACATTGTTTTTATGTGCAGAGATGTGATAGTTTCTGTTATTATGAAAGAGAGCACCGGCGTAAGTTGTCTGGACATCATCTTTGGCATGGTAGCTGATGAAGATATCTTCACGGCCCGAGCGTTTTCTTCCTGCCTCTAGCTCCATGTACACACGGAGAGGATCTCCAACACGTCTCTAAGGTAAAAGAACTTAGAATCAATGGGATCCAAAAATTGAAAGATCACTCTAGATAAAGCAGGTATTGCAGAATCATTAAATTCAAGGGAAAATTAGTCAATATTGAGATTTAATCTACCCTGTTCATCCAAATCTATGACCTACTTTCCAAAAATGAATGCAGAAAGTTAGCTTGAAGCAAGTTTCACAAACAAACAAAAAAAGTTGGCTTGAAAATAAAGCTTGTGAACTGAAGACCATATGAAGGTCACTCTGAGTTTCACCACTTTCAAAACCAAACTTCGAACAAGAAGTCAAATCTTTGGGCATTTACGTATTTTTGAGTGAACCCTAAAACTAAAAGATGATCCATATCCTGAACTGATAAAAACCACAATCAGTTCCATTGAAATGCATTTCTTGAGTGTAATCCACAGCTCTAACCAAAACACACCACTTAATCAAGCAAGTATCTTTTGAATTTTAAAAAAACACGACCAGAAGCACCTGTAACGGAGGAGTTGTCGTTTCGAACAACAAAGCATCAGGTGAATCAGACAGAACCGGTGATTTAGTCCACAAACAAGTCATCCCACAACGACAAGAATACAAATTCTCCAAATTATCCGGAACCCAAGTCCACCCTTTCACCAAAACCCTAACGTGATCCATCTTCATCTTACCGCAACCCGACCCGCCAGATTCTTGTAGAGAACCCGAACTGACGTTGCCTCGGATCGAACCCTTGTGATTCTCCCTGAACCGAGCACAACCCACTTGCGAGTCCCATTTTCTAAACGCCACCAAGATGTCTCCGAACGGATCAGATGAGACGCCGGCGGCGGAGGATGAGGAGGAGGAATCATGATGGGGAAGCGAAGTGGAGGCGGAGGGGAATTCAAGAATGCCGGTGAAAGAGAGGATCAGGAGAGTGAAGAACATCATGAGTAAAGCCGCCATGGCGTTGAGGTGTCTCATCGGCATGGTGTGGGATTGATTGATTCCTCGACGCCGGAGAGCAACGTCCGGCGAAAGGTGGGATTACGGCTTTTCTTCATTCACTGATGTCTAAACAGTTTCTCTCTGCTGGGTCCCCCCACCGTTACCAAATACAAAAAAAAGTACCTAAAAACTGTGTCGTTTAGGATGGGTCCGTGTAACTTAAGATGGACCAGTATTGGGCCTTTTTATATGAATCATATATGATTTAGTTAAAACCCACCAGTCTATAGAGGTACAAATTCTGTGTAAAAATTGGTCAAATTTGATAGTTTGTGTATATGAATTTTCAAAACTTTATAATTTATGAATTTGTTGTAAGGAGTTGTTTACCGCAATGAAAGGGAAAATAAAATTTTAAGGAATCCAAAATTTTGAAAAATTGGATTTATGTCCAACGGATCACACCAACCAAGAAAAAGTTTTTTTTTTTTTGGTGAGGCGCGTAACTACGCTGAGATGTGGATCATCCAAGGCACATTAGCATGGCGGACTCCTCCTGTTCGACCGTGGTTTGAGACAAAACTTCTTCTCAGGAAGATAGATGGGGATACTTTTCATCTTATTTTTACTTGTAAAGACACTTGCAGCATGTGGTACACATTTTCTAGATAGTTGTTTTTGGATCATTTTGTTTTCACACCCACAACTTGACTATCAGACTTTGAGTTGTACTAGATGATTGTAGCTTTTTTGGTTTGAATTAAAAAAAAAAGAAGATAATTACTTAAGTTAGTACTGCTTTAGTGGTTGAAAAAAAATTAAAATTTGTTTGGTTATTTTATATTATTATTGTGTTTTACATCTTATGTTTTCAATTGATTTTATTTCAAAATTAAAATATATAAAATAAATATAATTTATAGAATAATTTTTATATAAAATTTTCCATCTTTTAACATATATCCATATATATATTAACATTAATATAAAAATGTGTGGATGTGGACATAACAAATATGTATGAAAAATGTGACAGGTGCAAAGAATCATATTTTCTAAAATATGGACATGGAGAAAATTTGTGGATAAAGATTCGTGGAGTAGACCATATTTATAGAGTCAAGTTAGTGTATACAAAATTAAAGTCCCCAATTCCTTCAAGGTTTACATCCACATGGACAAGATTTTTTGGATCAAAGTCTCCTATTCTTTCTAGATTTACATCCCCATGTAACGCCACCATGAGGATTCAAGTCGGTGTATATGGAACTACTTCTGGTCTCACACTAAGACGGCACAAACAATAAAGATAGAAATCTAGATTAAAGTAACAAACTATTATATTGTTAGGTCCTCTTGAACAATATTTTCCGAAGAGACTTGTCTAATAGCCACATCTTCTCCATTCTCCAGGTCCAACCCTTTATAAACTCGACCATAAACTCCTTTATTAATCTCATCTCCAAGATCAAAAACATCACAAACTTAACTTTTAACGAACACATAAGAGGAAGATCAAAAAGGCATCATCTTTAGAACTGAAAGCTAGGTTACTTACTCTGTCTCCACAACTATTTGTATTATCAATTTCTGGAGAGATTGTGTTTGCTTTACCTTTAGAGAGATCGAGTAATGGCGTCAGAGTAGTCTGAGTACCAAGGACTAGAAGCAACGAAGATTTACTTAGACTTTGCCGAGATATTTTACAGCTCAGTTCCAGAGACGGAGAGGCTCCTGTGGCGGTTCTCCGACTGTGCTGTGGCGGTCCATCTTTACCCAATTTTAAATTGGTAGAGCAAAAATCCAAAGCAGAGCTATGAACCCAAAATCAAAAGCTTGCATATTTGTTATCGAGAGTTTGATTTGTGGAATTAAGATGACGTCATTTGCCTTGCCATCTCTTCCTTGTTGAAAAACAATTGCTCTCCAGAGAAGCTGAGTACACATGGAACTGAATATCGTTTTGTGCTTTCGACATAAATATTGGAAAAGTGAATTTGAGTTGAGAAAGAGATAAATTTAATCACATGTTTAGTTTAGTTGAAAAATATAGTTTAGTTATAGAGAATTAGGAAGAAAAGCATAAGAGACAAATAACATACAAAAAGTGTGCTTTAATTGGAATGTGTCTTCACATGTAATTAGAAAGACAAAATGTGTCTCCACATGTAAATTTTTTATTTATAATAAATATTAAGGTAAGACTTCAGACATCTTATATGCACTAACTCCACAAGATCTAGTAATTGAATATCTCTTGAAAATGATTTTTTTTTTTCGGGCAAAAGTTTTATTGATTATTATCTAAACATACAATGTTATACAAGAAGGGGGGACAAGAATGGAACAATCTCCAGTCAGTCTCGGAGTGAATAGCTCTATTAGCCAACAAGTCAGCACAAACATTACTATCTCTTTTAACATGATGGAACCCTATGCGGTCAAAGTGGTGCTTCCAAGCAAATACAGTTGCCAAAAGGTATTGTAAACGAGGAGTGTGGTTGTCTTGAGAAAGATATTTATGGATTTGTAAATTATCCCCCTCAAAGACAACTTTATGATATCCAAAGTAGGAACAAACCTGCATTGTCCAGATTAGCGCGGTTAACTCGGATTCCATCACCGTCGAACGTCCTCCAAATTTCCCCATTCCAGCTTCGACAAAGCGGCCTTGATGATCTCGTAACACCCAACCCATACAAGAGACTTATGAACCAGTACGATGTGAAACATCATAATTGCATTTAAACCAACCTTGCGGAGGAGGTTTCCATTGGGCAGGATGATTGCAGGATCTTGGAAAACCATTGACTCCATTACCTAGATGCTGGGTAGGAGGACTTACATCTAGCCATTCCTTAACATCATCTTGAGCCCTTGAAACAATCTCTTCGAAGGTATTGTTTACTTTGTTAAAAAGTAATCCATTCCGACATTTTCATATACGCCAAAGTATCCAGAAAGGTAGTAGGCGTTGAGAAAGTGTAATATCCTTAATGGAAGCATAGTCAAAAATAACTTCTAGTTTTGACTCCAAAGTAGTCGCACCATCTAATAGGGAAATTGGGAATCCTGACAATCTCCATACTTGTTCTGAGAGAGGGCATGTGAAGAAAATATGGGAGCTTGTTTATTCAACCACACAACAACGGGCACAGTAAGGGCCCACCAGTATATGTCGATGCCGCAGATTTTCTTTCGTCGCCAAAATATGTGATCCCATTTTCCAGAGAAAATGTTTAAGCTTAGGAGGAATTGGTGCTGACCAAATTTTCTTTGATAAGGCAGGATAAGCAGCTAAAGGGGGGGAGTGATTATCGATGCGTGTTTTGCAGCAGTAAAGTGATAACCGGATTTGACTGTATAGTTCCCATCTGTAGTGTACGGCCAAATGACACTATCTTTTACCGGGAAAGGGGGTAAAAATAGTTTACAGATTAGGTTAATATCTGAATGATGAACCATATCTTTGAGTAGCTCAATGTCCCACTGATGTGTCGTAGGATCTATACAAGCTTTGACCGGTAAGGTGGGGTTTGTATATGGTAATAACAAAGGAGCTCGAGGGGGATTAGTTGGGAGCCAATTGTCTGCTAGAGCCGTTGACTCACCATTGCCAATACTAAATTGTACTCCCTCGAGTAAAAGCTCCCTACCATGTAACAGAGATTGCCATCCATAAGAACTTTGGGATCCCCTTGGAGCTTTCCATATCGTTGTATGCCAGAAATAACGATGTTTTAAAGCTCTGTATACCAGACTTGTTGGACGCAAAGTAATTTTCCAGAACTGATTAGCTAGGAGCGCTTAAAGCTTTGGAGGTTCCGGAATCCCAATCCACCAGTTTGCTTAGACATAGACAGACGTTTCCAAGAAAGCCAAGAAATTTTTTTATGAGAGGTAGATGACCCCCACCAGAAGCGGGACAAAATACTATCAATCTCATTGCATAGTTCCTCAGGCAGTTTAAAACAATTCATCGAAAATACCGGCATTGCCAAAGCTACAGATTTGATGAGTATCTCCTTCCCTGCCGTATTTAGAAATCTAGTTTGCCATCCAGTTACCTTCCCAAGCACACTCTCCTTGACATATTTGAACATCTCTGTCTTCTTTTTTCCAAACTGTTCAGGTAAACCCAAATATTTACCTCCCCCACCAAGATTAGGTATGTCCAATATACCATGTATCAGGTCTCTTGTGTGTTGGTACACCTTTGATCCAAAAGTAATTGTCGACTTATCTAGATTAATCATCTGCCCTGACACTTTTTCATAATCTTCGAAGACTTTCAATAATCGCCTACTATTCCTAAAATCAGCTTTAATGAAAAAAGGGAATCATCCGCAAATAATAAGTGAGATATAGGAGGACCACCTACGCTTAGCCGTAACGCCAGAATCTCATTATCATGTTCTGCTTGATGTATCATAGAGCTAAGAACATCCGGACAAATGATAAATAAAGTGGGGGACAAAGGGTCACCTTGGCATAATCCTCGAGAGCCGCTGATATGTCCATAGGGACTTCCATTTATCATTACTGAATACGATGGAGAAGTCATACATTTCATGATAAGTTTGATCCAATGTTCACAGAAACCTTTTTTCCGCATCACTTCTTCAAGGAAATCCCATTCTATACGATCGTAAGCTTTGCTAACATCTGTCTTGACCGCCATATAATTTTCCGAAATCCGTTTTCGTGATTTCAAGGAGTGGAAAACCTCATTCGCTAAGAAGACATTATCAGTGATATGGCGCCCAAGAATGAAACCAGACTGATGTTCCGAGATTACATCGGTTAGAATTGTCTTCAAACGCAATGACAAAATCTTAGAGATGATTTTGTACATTACATTACATAAAGCATTTGGTCGGAAATCCTTCATAGATATCGGATTCGTGATCTTCGGAATAAGGATGAGATTAGTATGGTTCAGTTCACTAGAAAAATCACCTGCGTTGAAGAAATGTTGAACTTCTTCCGTAGAAAATGATTTAAACAATGGAAATTTTAAGCATTTTAATTTATATTCTAGAGAAAGATATGCACCAACTCCACATAACTGATTCTTATAACTTGCAATATATTATATTACATAATCTATTTGAAATAGAAAAAGTTTTGGAATTAATGCGAGAAACACACAATGAACATGACTCAAATCTACATAAAAGTTTTTTCATAATTTGGATGTAATTTGAATGTTTTGAGTTACTGAAAGGATAACCAACTTGACTTGGTGGTTTAGGAATTGTCGCACGTGATATAATTAGCATTTCAATCACTACAATAATATTATAATCAGCTTTTAGGATTATAATTTGGGTGTTAATTCGATACATATGTCACGTTTTCACAAGAACGTTCAAGTTTTACTTTGTACTCGTAATGGGTTGTGTAGATTTGCAGAATATGAAAGTTGAATTTTATAATTTATAAAACCTATTGTATGTTATTAAATTATTTCACACATTGAATTGTAGGTATTGTAGAAAATGTCAAAGATATGTACAAATATGATGTTTTGAAAAGCTGCAAATTCAAATGT
>MU109200.1:0-18233 GCA_012274485.2 Sinapis alba | reverse complement strand
ATGAATATGCCTCCGACTAACTTGAAATTTCTAATAGTTCCTCCGATTAAAAGTATGTCTAGATCCGCTCCTAGTTGTGCCTTTTGTAACCAGTAAATTTGCACAATTGTTGGATACTCGATGTCATAACGTGAAAAGCATTTTAGCAAACATGAAATCCAGCTCTTAATCCCATGTTAGGAGTCGCAAATTTCTCCATCATTATTAATTAGTTTATTAATTAATTGATCACTGTCTCCTAGTATTCCATTGTTTGATAGCCTGAGGGGCCAGATCACTTGCATTGCCCACAACATAGATAATTAATTATTCAGCTCCTTTGCTTGATATCCTTTCTTGGTATTTACCCATTCCACAGCTAAGAAATTTATATTAGAGTTTCCTGTAATCCAGTCCATACCTATACTTCCATCTCTTTCATAGTGTGAAAGCATCATAAGTTCATAACTATACTAAAATGTATCTTTTTCATAAACTTTTGCCACTGGATTGGGCAAATAATTACACTATATAAGATAATCTTATTAAAAAAAAGAATGTAAAATTTATATCAATCAAAAAGCATTGTTACAACAGATGTGTCTTTTTAAGATCAAACACTACAAAATGTCATGTTCTTTCTCTAGCTTTTTTTTTTGGGTGCAAACCAAGTCGCCATTGCTCCCCGATATATGTTACTGTCGATTCTCGAAATGTTGATAACTTGTTTCTCACATTCTTCTGAATGAGTTTTGCCATCTGTGGGGGCAGACTTTACATAAATGCTATTTATTAATTTAAAAACTAATTATAAAAAGAAAACTGTGGTATAAAAAGCAAAGATTAAAGCATATATTAAAACTAAATATTAAATGTTTAGTTATAACATAGTAAAATTAGTTACGACTACTTACTGTAATTAAATAAAGACTGAATTTATGTTGAAATCTTATTATATGAGATTGAGGTAGAAGCCCCTAAAAGTTAAGATTATTTTAGGGCCAAAGGCCGATGCCTTTTTAAAATGCTATAGGCACGGCTCTGCTTGCTGAACACGAAACAGTTCTGCCTCAGTAGCATTCAAAGCATCAACTCTACGCCTCCGTCTACGCTTTGTTAATATTTATAATCTTAATAATTAGACTAGTTTAATATACTAATTAAATGGTTCATAACAACATTATATCTTATTTCCAAACCTATATAAGATAATCTTATTAAAAAATTCCTAGACCAAAAATATTTGCTTTTACATATTACATGATTTAATGGCCTATTATATTTATACATAATTTTTTTTATTTACCATAATGTTTGTTTCATCCCACACCAAAAATTAACTAGCATAGAAGTATATATAGCTTCAAACTTAAATACTATCTTTTGGTTTAACACATTTAATTTAAAGAGATCTGATAATGCCTTCGTTTAAAGATAAAACAGCTGTTTTTCCTTACATTAACAGTTACCATCTTCATTTTTCAAATATATGTATGAAAAGAGAACCTAATTCCTCCCTCACCTAAGTATGCAACCTTAGAATCGACATAACCAAAGTAGTTGAAAAAGAGAAATAAATCAATATGGTAGAGGTTTACGAATTCTGGACAATGATAATTTCACTGGTAGTGGTAAAGCTATGTCATTGGGTGTATAAGTGGAGGAATCCAACAAGTAATGGAAAACTTCCTCCAGGGTCGATGGGTTTCCCAATCATCGGAGAGACTTTGGAGTTCATGAAGCCTCATGATGCTTTTCAGTTGCCAACATTCTTGACGACGAAAATACTCAGGTTATTTAATTTATGTGACCTTGCATGCATTTTTCATGTATTATTCGTTCTTGTTCGTGGCAATAATACTACTACTGTCTTTACTTCATTACGCCACCGCATACAAAACGTTTTCCTTTTTTTTTTTACAAACAAAATATTAGATATGGACCAGTTTTTCGGACAAGCTTATTTGGAGCCAAAGTAATTATATCGGCTGATATGGGATTGAACATGGAGGTAGCAAAGACTAATCATGCTCCTGGTGCGCCGAAGAGCTTAGCTCGGCTTTTCGGGGAAAACAACTTGTTTGTACAGAGCAGGGAGTCCCATAAACATGTCCGGAACTTGACAACCCAGTTATTAGGTTCACAAGGTTTGAGATTGAGTATGATACGAGACATTGACTCTTTGGCTCGCACACACATGGAGGTAGGAGCTAAGAACGGTGGTCTTGACGTCAAGGAAACAACAAGCAAGGTAATTTAAAAGAAAAACACATCACTTTCATGCTGTACATTAAAAAGTCAACTGCATACTTTGTCAAGATGGATCATCTCATCAAATATATTTCATCAAATGTTATAGATCTTAATTGAATGTCTTGCGAAGAAAGTTATGGGAGATATGGAAGCAGATGCAACAAAAGAACTAACACATTGTTGGAGATATTTTCCAAGGGGTTGGTTTCGATTCTCATGGAACATTCCTGGGAATGGTGTCTACCGAATGCTGAAAGTATGTGTTTTCTTATTTCAAATAACATTGATATATTATATATAGTTCTATATATATGGAAATTATTAGGGGTAAAGTATTCTACATCGGGAATTCAATGGGACACTAACTAATATATAAAGGGTTAGGGTCAATTCACTTATCACCAATTGGTTTTAAGTTGGAAGCCCATAACAAACCCGAATCTAATAGAAAATGAATTGCGGCAATGGTGTTCTGTGACAGGCAAGAAAGCAGATGATGAACTTACTAAAAGAGACTGTGTTGAAGAAGAGAGAATCAGGAGAGCAGTTTGAGGAGTTTTTCAAGATCATATTTGGGGAAATAGAAGGAGGATCCAAAACAATGAGCATAGA
This sequence comes from Sinapis alba, assembly GCA_012274485.2. NCBI lineage: Eukaryota > Viridiplantae > Streptophyta > Magnoliopsida > Brassicales > Brassicaceae > Sinapis > Sinapis alba. The sequence continues at coordinate 15,389 of MU109200.1, read as the reverse complement.
GGAGGCAATCGAGTATATATTTACTTTATTTGTGCTTGCTAACGAGACTACACCAGCGGTCCTTGCCGCTACAGTAAAGCTCATAAACGACAACCCTAAAGTCAAGCAGGAGTTACGGACAGAGCATGAGCGAATTGTCCGGGATAAGACTGAGAAAGGCGAGGCCGACCTAACATGGGAAGACTACAAATCAATGACTTTCACCCAGATGGTGAGTATGTTCCAAAATTATATCTTATGACAAGGATACTAAGACCATGACTAACCACAGTCTTTTAACTGAGGTTCTTAGCTTCGGTTAAGATACGTTTCTTAGTTTTTAACTAAGAAATGCTAAGAACTGACTCTTAAATAAAAGATATAAGAACCGTCTTTTAATCGAAAAATGTAAATTAAAAAGAGTGTCAAATCATAGTCTAGTAGTTTATACTAGTATCCTTTTGTATCATTTCTCAGATTCAAAACTACGATTTTTTTTCAAAATTATGCATGTGTCAGTTCATTCAACGTTAATGATAATTGTGTTAGGTGATAAATGAGTCTTTGAGGATCTCAAGCACGGTGCCGACAATGCTTAGAACGGTTGAACATGAATTACATGTTGGTGATTACACAATTCCAGCTGGTTGGATCTTCATGGGTTTTCCTAGTGTCCATTTTAATCCAGAAATGTACGAAGACCCTTTAGCATTTAATCCATGGCGCTGGGAGGTGATTTTCATTTGTTTTTCATCCTTTACTTCATTCTGTTTATCAAATTCTTAAGAGTTTAAACTAAATTTTCAGGGAAAAGACTTGAGAGGGATTCTCTCCAGGACTTACATGCCCTTTGGTGTTGGTTCTAGACTATGTGTAGGAGCTGAATTTGCTAAGCTGCAGATGGCAATTTTTATCCATCATTTGTGTAGATACAGGTTCATTTTTTTCATCTAGTAACTCATGATTCAAATTATTTTTACTGTAGTAAAAGCTTTTACTTACCGATATATACGTGTACTTATGGTTGGAAGGTGGTCAATGAAGACAGAGACTACAGTACTTCGGAGGTTTATACTCATGTTTCCACATGGATCTAATGTTCAATTCCCTGAAGACACTGAAGTGAATAATTCTGCTGGTTAGTGCTTATAATTCGTTGGAGGTTATTGGTTCAAACCCAAAATAAAGTAGTGGTACATATATATAGACTAATCTTGTAAGAGGCAGTGGTCATAACGTTATATGTTTCTACTGAATAAATAAATAGTATTATTAGCAAAAAGAAAAAGAATAAATAAGGAGTACGCTATAACCATTTGTATCAACAGGAATGTCCTTTCAAACAATATCGAACATGTGTGCTTTCGTCATTACATGATAATTAATGTTTTAATTATTTTGGCTTACAAACTTATATTTTGGGTTTAAATTTCAGTGTTTAAGATTAAAGATAAATTTCGGGTTTTAGAGTTTGAATTCTTAATCAGACTGATTAGTTTAGTGGTCAAGGTCGGCCGAACCACGCGTGATAAAACATTTGTTATAGTCCCTGTTTTATAGGTCTTGTAAAGCAAAAATCCAAATACATTATATATAAAATATTTTTTAGTGATTATATAAAATTTACATTGCTTTTGTTGTTTTACTAATTTAAACTAAATTCAATGTTAAGCGACATAACAATTTAGTATTCTAGTAACAATTTAGGGGCAAAACTATCATCACGTTTAAAAAGAAAAATTGTACTGTAAATATCAACAAAAGTGAGTAGATTTAAAAAACGATTAGTTTTGTGGAGAGGTTTAGGGAAAATAGCCATTTCATGATGAAGGTATTGATATGTGTGATTATACATACTTGGATAAAATGATGCATATACATGCTCTAACTCCTCTTTAAAATAAATTGTGTTTTAAATGTGAATATCCAGAACTATAAAATCGTTATAATACCTATTTTCACTGTGATTTGAATTAGTTTTTTTTTTGAACACAAAAAAAAAACTATGTTCAGTACCACATTATAGATGGATTATTAACAATTGTTGAGTTAGCTATCATTGACACTTTGCTAAAGTAAATTATTTATATATAAAATTCGTAATATAAGATTTTATTCTGACCTATTTCTTTATCTTAGTTTGTTCTATTTCCCAAGTTTATAATATCTCAACTTTAGAAGTATTGAATTTGCATTTAGTTGCCCAAGCAAAAGTGCAATTAATTAAACTTCTCTTCGAAAAACATTTGCCATGGTGTTTTTAGTAAAACATCAAATTTTATATATCATCTGTTTCCAAAAGATAAATTTTTATTTTTGTTTCACTTTCTACATAACAGAAGATTACTTTCACTTTTTTTTGTTAACGCTGGATAATATGCTATTACAAACTATAAAAAATATTACAGATGATTTTCTAATCGACAATTCTACATATTTTATAAAGAATTTTTTTTTTGAATGAATGTTAAATTTATTCAGATAAAAAAACTTTTTACAACTGGTATGACTTTGTTTTTATTAAAAAAGAAGCTACATAAAACACTGAATTTTCTCCTTGCACTCCATCTATCGAGAAGCAAACCATATCCTCATAGCATGAGTATATTTTGCTTCAATTCTACCCTTTACTGAATCAATGAGATTGTGTATGTGCTTATCAACATAAGCAATCAGGAGGGTCGGCTCATGGTAAGGTTGACAATGCCGTCTTCCATTTCTCTCCCGCCATATCATGTAAATTGATGCTTGAAACACCAGACGAACCAAGAACTGCTTTGTGCCTTATAAAGAATTAGGTTTGACTACATCATCTGAAATGTCTTATGAGATCCACATTTGATAGTACTTCTTGCGTCATACTACGTATCTGTTGTAAATATTTTCTCTATTATTTTGTACAATTCCGTTTTTTTTTGGAATTCAAAACCCAGATTGTATAATATAAAAGGACTAATAAATCTTTAGTCAAACCACTGGACCAATAGACTTTCCACCTATTTTACTTCTGTTATTCAAATTTTATTTTTCATTTTGATTTTTAAAATTTGAATATGGAAAAACTTTAAACAAATCATTTCATATTATTTTGAAAGTAAATAACTATTTATTTTGGTCTGGAAGCACCAAAGTTATTATTTGCAATTGTTATCAGTAGAAAATATCACTAGCATCCAAAGTCTGTTTGTACGAAACACCAAAACAATGACAAAAATGTGGTCGATGAATGTTCTTTTTGAAGAATTTAAATCGTTTTGTCAAAAAATTACAAGCATTGAAGATGATCTCCACCGCTTTAGGAAGACCATATGATTATTCCTATTCATTCTCTAAATCTCTCTAAGATTTTTAATCTTTATTTCTTACTCATATTCTGAAATAGCAAATGAGTTATTGGAACTCTTAAATTTCTTATTTTAAATATATATATATATATATATATATATATATATATATATATATATATATTTTAATATATATATATTTTAAACAAAAAATCAAAAATGATTTTTTATATAAATTAATAACTCTATAAATTAATAAATATTACAGTCCTAACTTTATTAATTTAAAATTTTTTACTGTAATTAAAATTTTATAGTAGGCTTGAAACTTCACCTTGAAACCCAATCCAAAATGAATTAGGTTTTCCCTTGCTAAAACCCATTAAAAATATCATTACTAGTTAGAACTGACTGACTATTTAAAATTATCTAAAAGTATTAGAATAATTTTATTTAAATATTTAAAATAATCTAAATTACAAAAAAATAATATTTGTATTATCTGAGTTATATAAATTTAATCCAAATTATCTAATATATTACCATAGTTATCCATGAAACATATCATAACATAATCAATATGTATCCCAATAAAGGCTATTGCATTAGCCTTACCGTCATATGTTATATCAAGCTTTATTCTTCCTGAAGGACGAATCAGATTCAGACTGATCACCCGAGTCAACCTTCTTCTCATACGAAATTGAGATTGCCGAGTCAATCTTCTTCTTTCAAGCTTCGAATAAATTTAATCTAACTTTGCTGGAAGAAAAACTGTAGAGACTAATCTAATTCCCAGATTCACTTATGGCAAGAGTGTTGCGATGAAGGTAATATCGTCAAAGCTCGCCTTTGCGAGCGCAAAATATACTCTCCATCTTACGCTTAGACAAGTTTGATGGCAGGTAAATCTTTGCTAATGCTAGGGATCAATCAGAAAGTTCACTCCAGACACTAGATACGCTTTTGGAGGATCATTGAATTCCCACAATTCCGGCTAGACCTCCTAGACCGATTAACCCAATGGTAGATGAACGTATGACAACAGATTAACTGATTCATGGCTAGTGATGGGTTTGTGGGTTGGCCCGCCCACCCTGATGTGGGTTGAATTATTTTTATGATTCAAAAATTTGATCTGCTTGACCCACAAGTAAAAAAAGTCATATCCGCATCCAACCTGCTTAAATGGGCGGGTAACTCGCAGGACCCGCGGATAATATTAAAAATAATAATTTTATATATTTTATTAATATTTTTTTAAAAAATAATATAGATAATATATTTTAATACTATTCGGAGTTGAATACTACCAAATTAAAGGTCTTTGCCTAGAAATTAAATGTACCACAAAAAAATTGCCATCTTATATGACAATTGGTGTCTGGTTATGTGGCAATTACATGAAATTTGACAAGGCGTCATATGCGCTGCGATAATCATTATCCCAGATTAGAGAAGTCGAGGAATCAGTAAACCATGCTATTTTTAAATGCCTGCTTGCCTTGCAAACTTGGGCTCTTGCTTCTACACTATCATGTTAAGGCACAAAGTGCATATATAATAACTTAGACTATTTGTTCTAGATGAAGAACAAAACTGAAGATCTTGAGCTTGATAGGGACCTTTATCCATAGATTATTTGGTATATGTGGAAAGCTTGTAATGACAAACTTTTCAGAAGAATCACGCGGGATCCACTTGAATTTCTTAGATATGCGGGAAGCGAATGCAATACTTGGTTCGAAGCAAACACAAAACCCATATGTCAGCCAAAACAGTACACCAAACAATGAATCCACAAGTCTCACGTTTGCATAATATTGTTTGGTCGATGATCTTGGAGTGCTGATGCACATTATAGTGGATATGGGTGGGCATGGATTGATCATGAAACACACTACTCTTAGGGTTGAGAAGCTAAGAAAACCATATGTCTTCTTTGCATTCAGAATTGGAGGCACTAATTTGGGCGAAAAGATGTTTCAACACACATACTACTAGTATTTTGAAACATATTGTTGCATGATTATAGTTTCGATAATTTAGAACCCGAAAGTATGACCGAGTTTTTCCACTAAACATTGAGAAGTAGCATTGCTTAAAGAGAAGATTCATATTTCAAGATCTTCCACATACCGAGAGAGCATAATTGGATAGTATATGGCTTATCTAAAACTGTTCATACCTTTTACCATGATTTGTTTTTTTATTGGTTTTTCTATTATAAGTCACTTTTAGATAGAGTAATAGAATAGTCTTTTGATGTTAAAAATAAAATGCATCACCCAAATTGAACCACAATGAGGACTAGGTGAACTAATCTAAACTAATATTTATTTCATTTTCAAATTAATTCTAAAAAGAAAAATTTTGAACTATCTCATATCGAAATAACCAATAGTATAAACTGGATTCACATCAAAACCCTCAAACCTAATAAAGTGCATGCACGAAACCCAATGGATAATTGTATGTATAACTCACTGTTCTAAAATACGGATAATCTAGTCGTATAAACGATGTTTAGTCGCTGAACGGAGATTTGCTGTACCGAAATTAACTAGATGGTCAAATACTATGCTTGCATAAACTGACCATTGAACTTTGTTCACGTGTTATGCTATTCAGCATTATTTGTGTGTAGTGTTTTCTGTTTTTTTAATTAATACACATGATAGATTATTAGTACATACATTTATGTTTAATAATTATATGATATTTCCAATCTTTTTATTCTTCCTTTCAAAAATGTATAAAAAATTTAATAATATAATTTTTAATTATGAAACTAAGTTTTTGTTAGTTTATTTATTTATATTAGTTTGCATATAGTTTAATGGTGTGATATTTAAGTGCTTTTTAATTATCAAAATTTATTATTTTAACTAGAAATATATAAAACTTTTAAATATTATCTTTTAATTATTTTATATATAGATACTTTGTGTTTGCAATTTATACCTACTATATTTTTATGATTAAACCATAAAGTTATACTAATTACTAATATGAATGTTACTGATTTAATTAATATAAAGATATATTTGAAGAAAACTTTTTATATCTACTATATTTTCAATAATATGTTATATATATAAAATATTTTATGTATATACCCCGTGTAAACATCCGTATATACAGTTATATGTTATACCATGAGTTGCCGTCCGGTTAGTATTTAGGGTATTTTAAAACGATGATGTATATACGCCATACGCCGTTGTTTCCAGTATTTAATGTCTTCCCCATAACTATCAATGAATTTAGAAAGATTTACATTATAGGACACTTTTTGACTTCTTAATTTCACCCTAGGACATTTTCTTCTACCCACACACTTATTCTTAACTATTTGGTCATTTTCGTTAGTTTTTCTAACTAAAACATAACTATAGTGGTCCCCAGTTTCTTCCCCATTATTCTATTTTATTTATCACTTAAAAATATTGAACTGGAATATTTTATAAAAAATCACAATCACCAAAATGAAGAAGATGAATAAACGATATTCACCATTTTTGTACCATGAATGTCGGGACTGCTCCAAGTCGACGAACTCTCCAACGGAATCTTCAACTACGGCGAGTTCCAACCACTGCGGTATTCATTCATCTCTACAGGTCTTCTCTTCCCCAGTACTGAAACTCATCTGTGAAAGTTCTATGTGATAAGCTAGCACCAACGTGACGAAGCAGCTAAAGCGCTCCATTGTCGGTAACCTCAAACCGCAACTCCAGTCCGATACAGCTCTACCACAATCTGTGTTGTCAAATCGTTTCCTCCTCGTCGTGGTAGTCATGCTCGGGATCAAAGTTATCGCCGTCTCTTTAGTCACGGAACGAACAAAAAGCTTTATCGGATCAACAATGGTGAACTTTTGATTATTTGCACATCTAGTCCTTTAACTCTTGTTTATTCTCTAATTTGTCTCAAACTTTTAATTTGTTCAAGTTTGTTCACGAATTTGTCATGAAACTTTTAATTGTCAATCTAGTCCAAGAAAATATTCAGATTTGCAACATTGGTCCTTGCCGTTTTTTTTTTTTACCCCAAATTTTGATTTGTAAATAAATCATTTTGATGTAGTCTCATATTTTCAAATCTACAATTTAACTTCTACTATATACATATATATATATATATATACACACACATATAAAGTTTCCGGTCTCTGCTAACAATGGAACATGGATGTTGGTGGATAACGAAACGTGGACAAGAAGACATGGATAACATGCTAATATAAACCATGTGTACATGTGACTCTATGTACTTGTGGACAACGAGTTTTGTGTGTACATTCAGATGCTATTTAAATGTATAAATATTAAAACTTACGAATGTATGTTATATATTTATAAATGTCTATGAAAAGAACAAACACACTGAATTATTGTAAGATCACAAGACCTTACAAGTATATATTCCATCCAATCTTCATAATTGCACGAATGATCACTGGTCTCTTGTGTGTTCTCATATGTGTACAACTTAAACACAAATCTTGATGGATTCATCACTTATCACAAATTCACAGACAGACAACTACTATATTCTTTTGAATAATCTTTATGTATACGTGTACGCGATACATAGTGTACACAACCCAACTATACACAAAAGAATAATTTTTTTACATAGAAGCATGCTTTCATTGGAAACAAGGTTTTATTGAATTTTTGCAATATAAGTCAAACTTTTCAAACTTAGCTTTCATAATAGAACCCCATGTGCATGTGAAATCTTTTTCCACAAACTTCGACCCATGAATCTATTTCAATATGAGAACATGTTTCCATGTAAAAAAATTATCATTTTTATGGTGTACACAATGCTCTGTGTACATGTGTACAACAAAGATGAATCAAAATATGTGAAGAAGCTGTACACATATAAATCAATTGGCGGTTGCTTACTCAAAAATACAGTGTACACAACCCAATTGTACACAAAAGAATATTTTTCTTACATAGAAGCATGCTTTCATTGGAAACAAGGTTTTATTGAATTTTTGCAATCTAAGTCAAACTTTTCAAACTTAGCTTTTATAATATAACCCCAGGTGCATGTGAAATCTTTTTCCACAAACTTCGACCTATGAATCTATTTCAATATGAGAACATGTTTCCATGTAAAAAATTATTATTTTGTGATCATTTTTATGGTGTACATAATGCTCTGTATACATGTGTACAACAAATATGAATCAAAATATGTGAAGAAGCTGTAGACATATAAATAAATTGGCGGCTACTTACTCAAAAATACAAAAATACATAATATAATAGATCAATTCATGATGATGATAACATAAATAATAATAGGTGTACACATGGTTTTATATGTTATTCATATCTAATAATTTCTATGATTTTTAGCATTTTGTTTTAATTCATTTTATGATGCATTTTGATGTATATGTGTGTTCAAATAATATTTTTGAATATTGTGAAAATAGTATGAAGATATCATGTCTATTATTGAATATATTTTTCTTTGTTCAACAAAGTTAGATTTTTTTAAATATTTATTATATTTTTAGTATGTGTGAATACTCTAGCAAAATTTTATTTTGGGAACGAGTTAAGTATTTAGTAATTTGAGCTAAAATTAACATTTTTATTTTTTAAAGCAAACAAATTAAGTTCTGGTTAATTTACAAAATACGATTTATGGTTTCTGACAAAATACAATACATGGGTTTGATGATTTTTTTTACAATATGTACATTTAAATCACTACCAAATTAACTAGTGTACATGACATTATTGTACATGTGGATAAAAGAATTATGTACATGAAAATCTATGTACATCGTATCACATATATATGCCCATGTACAAATATCATTAGAAACAATGTACATAATAAATGATTCATACACCATTGATATGTTATCATTTTAAAGTTATTTATCTTCTTATTTAGTTCATTTTAATCATTTTAAGATGTATTTAAATGTATATATATATGTGCACATTTGAAATTATAAGACCAAATAAAATGGATTTATTTGTAAAATAGAAATATTTGTGGGATAAACAAAATAAAAAAACATTGGAGACCAATATTGTAAAATCAGAATATTCTTTTGGTCTAGATTGTACAATTAAAAGTCTTAATGCAAATTCATGAACAAATTTCAATAAATTAGAAATTTGAGACAAATTGAAAAATAAACAAAAGTTGGAAGACCAAATGTGTAAATAATTAAAAATTCACCATTATTGCTCCGGTGAAGCTTTTTCCTCCACCTGCGATCAAAACGGTGATGATTTCAGCGGCCACAACTATGTTCATGAACATGGCGACCATGGCGAGGAGGAGACGACTTGACTGACACGTATTGTTGCTGAAATCTATGAGGGTGGAGCTGTGATTTAAGATCGCCAACGACGGAGCTCTCTTACTGCTCCGTCACGTCGGTTTTAGCTTTTATCACGGATATCTGTTCGTGAACCGAGCTTGAACATTGTTTAAAGATTCGAAGATTAAAAATGGATAATTTTACAGAGGAAGAAATGGAAAACAAAAAAGAAAAATGCATTTATGTTGAAAAAGCGTGTCAAGTGGGTATGTGATATAATTAGTGGGTCTTACTAGTTATTGTTTAGTTAGTAAACGATAAGATAAAGTTAAAGAAAGTGTGTAAGGAGCTGAAAGTGTCTGAGAGTGTTATTAAAACTCATAAAGTGACCTATTATGTAAATCACTCATGAATTTAATGTAGTTAACTTCTAGCCCATTATTTCTGGCTAGATTTATCAAAATTTTATCTTGTCCCACCAAGACGTGAAGCGAAAAAAAAGTTTGACAAAGAAAGGCGAAAGACATTAATTCAAAGAGTGTCATTTAGATACATTTTACACATATTAAAAATAAAATAAAATATACTAATGTATCTTTATTTATTATACAATTATTTAAATGAAAATGATTTGTTTAATTATTTATTGGTTATTTAAAAGGATAAGAAAGAGATTTAATAAAAAAAATTATATTATAAATATAAAATGATATTTATTTTGAAACAAAATTAAAAAGCTAAAATGACTTTCTTTATAAAACAGAGGGAGTAAAATAGATCTGCATAAAATATTAGAAGCGTGGAAAGTGAAGCAACTTCTAATTGTTACGAATATTAAAAAAATCTGACTAAATTTCTGGTGTGGAAAATTTTACAACCTTGCAAACAAAAGAGTTTTTAAATTTCTTTAGCAACACGTTTAAAATTTCTTTAGCAACACGTTTTAAGACTAGGTAACCAAAAGAAAATTTGTCATATACCTAATTTTTTGGATGTCACAATACATCTCTTCTTCTTTTTTCTCAGTTGTTTTCCTTTTTCAAAAGGAAATTGTTTGTGTTGACTTAAACTTGAAATAACCAAAGATCCAAGTTTTTTAAATCACTTATGAGTTATGAAAAGATTAGGAAATATACTATATTTAAAAATTTTAAGTTTAAAGATATTATGAGTTATTTATCTTTACATAAAAGATGTTAAACTTGTGGCATAACTTATCTAAGGTGGAAGAAGAGAAAAACATAGATGAGGAGTATAGGAGAAACATCGGACTCCTTAGGTACTTACTTCATATCCGGTTGGATCTCTTGTATTGTGTTGGAGTTCTAAGTAGGTACATGCAACAACCTAAGGAATCACATGGAGCAGCTCTAAAGCAGATTCTGAGATACTTACAAGGGACCATGTCCTACGGACTTACGTTTACTCGAGAAGATAAGGTGGAGTTTGTATGTTACAGTGATAGTAGTCATTCTGTAGATGAAGATGATGGACGAAGCACCACTGGACACATTTTTATCTTAAAGATAGTCCAATAATGTGGGGTTCACAAAAATAGAAGACTGTGGCACTGTCATCTTGTGAATCTGGGGTTATGGCAGAAAATGAAGTGGCTAAGAGGGCGATTTGGCCTCAAGAACTTTATGGAGAGATTATCGGGGGATCGTGTGAGAAAGTGGTAGTTAGAATAGATAACAAGTCTGATATAGCTCTTATGAAAAATCATCTGTTTCATGGACGGAGTAAACACATACATAGACGTTATCACTTCATACAAGAATTGTGTTGAGAATGAATTGATTGAAGTTCAGTATGTTCATGGGGACAAACAAAAATGTGACATTTGACAAAAGCACTTGGAAGAATTAAGTTCAAATAGATGAAGAATTTTGATGGTGTTCAAGAATTGACTAAAAATTATTTCAAACTTAAAGTGGAGAATGTTAACTTAACCTTGAAATAACCTAAGATTCGAGTTTTCCTAATCACTTATGAGTCATGAATAGATTAGGAAAATATTATAATTATGAAATATCTAAATATGATAAGTGTAAAGAGATTAGGAATTATCTATCTTTATATTAGAAGATGTCAAAACTTGTGATATAACTTATGAGTTCATGAAAAAATGAAACTTAAATTTAGAATTATTTTCTCAAACTAATAAGAGAATTATTCTTATAATCTTTGTGTTCACATACAAACATTGAAACGATAGTTTGAAGATGACAAGAGAACGTGGGAGATTATTTAGGCCATGTCAAGATTTTGCAGAGATAAAAAAGCTAGAAACAAGTCTACATCTAAAAGATAACAGTACGGAGCGCGCGTATCTTGCGGTCTTAATTATGAACACATGCATGGAATTTGACATATGGACATACATGGAAGTCTTTGTGGATAGAAGATAGGCTTCGAAGATACTATTAAATAACCTTTTATTGAAGATCATTGCATTTATGAATATAAGCCAAGAAGTAAATACTTTCCATAACGTTCTGTTTATCAAGTTAAGTTTCTTTTTTTAAGAGATTTAATGATTAGGATAGGGACATTAAATATTGGCGTTCTAGGCCAAAACCCGTACCTATCCCCATGCCTAAAACCAGGACATGATATTGGTGTTGTTAGTTTGGTTGTCGCAGGTTTTTGCATCTGCGTCTCCGTCAGCGTCTGCATCAATTGTTGTTCGTTTTGTTGCCGCAGACGTTGACGCTGACGTCAAACGCTGACGCCAGACGCAGGTTTTTTGAGCGTTTATTTTTCTTTGACATCGAACGCTGCGTTTTGACGCAGACGCAAGTATCCGCGTCAATGAAACGAACAAAATTATTGACGCAGACGCCGAAACCTGCGGCAACCAAACGAACAACACAATTATCCTCTTCCAGGCATTTGATCTTACTTCCTTTAAAATGTGTATTTGGTGCTTTTCTAATCGAAATGACGACCCTTTATCTCTTTCAGCAATTCACATATACTTCCAAACCTTGCCTGAATCTAGGTTTGGAAATATCGCTACATCAGCATCATTAATGGAGATTCTGCCGTAAACCAAATTCCTCTAACACAATAACACTTTTAAGCCACACACGCTTTAAAAAAAAAAAAAAAATCTCTAGTGCGTTTGTTTATGTTACATACTCATCTTCAATTCTTCATTAATTTGTTCGTATGTTTGGACTTGATTTCCACTAGTGTATATTTCCCAGCTATGAAAATATACACCATGATCGACCTTCTCCTATACCAAAATCAAAGTTGGTCATGATCCAAGTCTTGAACCTTGTATAATACTACTTGGTTCTCTTGTTTATACTAACTCCAAGTCTCGTGTTCTATCTAGATACTACTCTTTCCGTTTCAAAAACATCAATATTTTTTCTAAAAAATAAAAATATTTTATACATTTAATGCATTGAATTTTAACTTTGGAAGATGTATTATGCAACGGGCTTGGTGAACATGTTTATTAATTCTCTTATAAACATGTTCACCAAACTCACTGCATAAGCTAGATCTCAAGGCTGGAATTGAATGATGATGCTATGATTTCTAAAGAATTACTGTCTTGGCTTTGCCCACCATCCGCTCATCAGGACGAGCTCTAAATTTATAAGAACATATCAATACAAAAAATATTAGCGTGAAGAGAGAAACAACTTTTGATCTATTTAACTAATTGAGGTTTTAAAAGCATATATTACATGTCTCGGCTTTGCTCATCAAGACAAGCTCTAGATTTATAAGAACATATCAGTACAAATAATATTAGCGTGAAGAGTGAAACAACATTTGATTTATTTAACTAGTTGAGATTTTAAAAGCATGATTTTTTTATTTATCTTTATAATCATAGGGCTCTCAAAAACTTTCTAAGCCTAAAAACAAATCTGACAAGGTATTACATCCATGTATGTATGAATGATTAAATTCACTTAAAGCGCGGATAAGTGGCCAATGTTACTCGAACCCATGACGTAAGCTCCAGCCATAACTCATTTATCACTAAGCCAAGACAACTTCATTAGCATGATATTTTTTATCATCATAATTTTTTATAACGCAATTTCTTGAATTTATAGTTATTTTTAACATAATCTATTTAATGTTCTTTTCATGAATAAACCAGTTTATATTGTTGTTTGTTCGATCTTCACTCTATCATATTTATATTGGATTGGCTAGTATAGGACTCAAGACTTAGTTTAGATATTTAAATAACTCTGGCTTATGAATGTGTAGTTCAATAGTTATTAAGAATTTAAGGAAGTTGCGCGAAAAAGGAAGTTAGGCCATTTTTCCAAGATTGAACAAATTTGAACCCAGCTTCGATTTTAACTCTACTACAACAAGTAATTACGTATTGCAAACACAAGAACAGCTGTTTCTTTTAATTACAGCATTGCTCCATCTGTTTCTATATCATGCATACTTTTGTGTTTCACACATATTAACAAAAGAGACAAAATATGTTAAAGTTGATTATAAATACATTAGTTATGTAATTAACTATTTTAAAATTTTAAGTCGATAATATTTCAAATTGTTCTACTGATTTTTTGAGCTTACAATTATTACTTAATAATTTTTCCATAGAAAATGTAAAACATATATTCTCGGTGTTTCAAAAAAAAATGTATGTTTTAGAATTTTCACATTTACTAGGAAAACATAAAATAAAAATTAGTTATCAATGCTTATTTTTGTATTTTACTATTCTCCACAACTTTTTGATCAGTAAGAATTTACTAAACACAATTATATTTTTTAAGTTTATGATCTACCATTAACTAATATATTGAAAATTTTATAAATAATTTATTTAAACGAATTTTTTTCTACAACATGAATCTTTTCGGAACAAATAGAATATCTTCTTGAAACAACATTTTATTTTAAAACATTTAGCTTTTAAAAATAGATGGAGTATTTAATAACTTCATTTTTAAATTTATCTACTGTTCAACCAGAGAGCAGGGTATAAAAAGAGAACTCTTTCCTCCCTCAGATAAGTACGCAACCTTGAAACACTAAAACCAACATATCCAAATTATTAAAAGAGAGAAATAAATCAACATGGTAGAGGTTTGTGAGTTATGGACTGTGATACTTTCACTCATAGTGGTGAAGCTTTGTCATTGGATCTATCAGTGGAGCAATCCAAAATGTAAAGGAAAGCTTCCTCCAGGGTCGATGGGATTTCCAATCATCGGAAAGACCTTCGAGTTCATGAAACCTCATGATGCTATTCAGCTGCCAACATTCGTTAAGGAGAAAGCCAAAAGGTTATTTAATTTTATATAGTCAGTATAAAATTGTTGAGTAGGATATTTAATGATGAAGTTTATATTTGAAGATATTTAATTCTTACATAATCAGGTATTTTTGTCTTAATTTTCCCTTTTTATTTGAAAAAAATAGATATGGGCCAGTTTTTCGGACAAGCTTGTTTGGAGCCAAAGTAATAATCTCGACGGATAGTGGATTGAACATAGAGATGGCAAAGACGAATCATGTGCCTGGCATGCCGAAGAGCTTAGCGCGGCTGTTCGGCGAAAACAACTTGTTCGTACAGAGTAAAGAGTCTCATAAACATGTCCGCAGCGTAACAACACAGTTGTTAGGTTCACAAGGTTTGAAATTGAGAATGATGCAAGACATCGATATCTTGACTCGCACACATATGGAGGTAGGAGCTAGAAACGGGGGTCTTGACGTCAAGGAAACAGTCAGCAAGGTATTTAACTTTTTTTTTTTGTATTTCAAATCCAGTGCCGGCCCCATTTTCATACCGTCACAAACTTCATACTAAT